>JAARMF010000365.1:0-34884 GCA_022844705.1 Toxascaris leonina | reverse complement strand
TGCACGTAATTGACGGCCGCATCAATGCACATCTACGATACATATTTCCCACATATGCGCACAGATAAGAAAATGTATGAACGCCTCATGTGCCTTCATAGTTACTGCGGAGAGCAGCTAGTATTAGCTGCATATCCCAGATTAATGCGGCCTCACGCGAGTTGCATGGTTAAAGGAAATCAACGATAAAAGCTTATGCAATATCCGTTTCGAACATAAAATACGACCGCCAACGGCGCTCATACGTTATAATTGTGCTGTTCAGTGAAAGTGAGCAAGCAATCTTCGGTGCAACAAAATGTTCTCAGCAAAGATCCTCAACTGACTCGAGTTTAGATAAGACAATACAAAGAAAACAATCGAATAAACAATCATATCCTTGACTGCCAAAGGAGACCGCAGAAGTGTTACTGCACATTGGTCAACAAGTTATCGGCGACGGCCCTCTCCTAGCTCTGCTCGACAGCGTCGAATTCGAGCTCCTGTTATCGCTTATGAACAACTAATCATCGGAAACTTCCGATCACAACTGCCGAATTCCATTGTTAATTTATGGCCAAATATGACAAATATTTTGATGCTTCTGAAATTCATTTTGGAAATTTTTAATAATCATATTGTCTCTCTTGGAGAACAAAAGAACCAGCCTAGGTATAGCTCGTTCGCATAAATATCGCTGTTTTAGAAGAATCAATATCTTCTAGGACAAGGAAATTACGAGGGTGAGAATTTCGATTCTTCTGCGAAGCTCTATTCACGCAACCAATCTCAGGCCTTTCTTCTCGGATGAGGCCGTTCGAACTTCCTTTTGCTGAATGATTTCTCGGTGAAGTGCACCCATCCTAAAGATCTACTAAGGTGTAAGGGAATAGCAATAATCAACTGGTAAAACTGAAAGACATGAATACACTGTCGTTGCTTTCTGTGAGAATGAACGATATGCATATGTGGCGAGAATATGGTGCGCGGTCAGTGGACGTCACTTGCAAGTCGGAGTATGAATGATAAGAGAGTAGTGCAGCGAAGCGTGAACGAAGAGCTGCTCGAGCGTGCGCGATATACGGCAACCATCTGAGGTGGCGTTGCGCGTTTATATTTTCGTTTGCAAATCTCCTCCTTTATCGCTCGCTGCTTGCACCCGTTATTAATACTCACGTTTGTCTCCACCCTTCTCGGCTTAAACACTGCTCAGGGTCCTATACATCTCACAACCCAATATCCTAATAATTTTCCAACAAGCTCGTCTTCTTGGTCATTGGATCACGCTTACTTCTGCGCAAATTTCTTCCTCATATATAATTCCGATAGGGGAGCTATCAAAGTCTTTAGGCCTCGCACAACTTCCGGTTGAGTTCAGCGGCTTGAAATTTCTTCTTCATATATTTATGTCGATCTATACCTACTTATGCTGTGGATAATAAGCTTATTTGAAGAAAAGAAAATTCTGCATTTGCTGCATTGAACGCTATCGCCTTTCAACAATCGCGTCCCCATAAATCTTCATGCTAGGCCCCTTTTTGTGGGGTCTCAACAAAAATCTTTCTTCTGCATAATCTCATGCAAAGATGTAAAGAAATAGATTAAAGCACACAGCAGCAGACTTGATAAAATGACAACAACGTGGTTGAGAATTTGCTACAAAATGACTGAACACCTAATTTGCGAGTCCTTATAGGATATCGGCAGCTATAAAATTACATACATAATATTATCGCTCGAAGAAATAAGTGACACAATACTTGAGCTCGCGACATCTTTTTTTTTCGATTATTAATTTCGATTAGTTCGATATTTCGACTACTTATGTGCAATACACACAAGTATAATAGCCGATAGTCGTCTCGACCAACATTTCAACAATGGGCATCGTCCGTATTTGATATTAAAAATACTTTTTGAGACTTTTTCAGGATGAGCACGCCTATCTCTAGTATGTTTTAGACCCGTTCCACAGCGCTCATAGTATTCATCTGAAAAAGTAGCGATAGTGTCAATTAGATTTAAGCGGCAGTAAGTAGTCAAACAGTAAATGCGCATGCCTCCGCTCGCATGTATATAACATACGATTTCAGTGCCATCACGGATTCGATGACTCCGATCGCAAAGAGTCAAACAGTTCGACCCATTTACTTGAAGTTCGAAAAACAACTTTCAGACTTAAATTTACGCCTTTACGAATGTAAATATCAACGGGAACACCGCAATATTAACGGTGAAAGTCATAATAAAGAACGTTTTAGGTTATATGGCAAAAAAAGGTCTTGTATTTTTAAATGTTTCTTTAGAAAAGAAGTGTTGGAAACCATTTTTGCAGTAGATTTTTTAAAAGTTTATGAAAAAGGGCTATTTGCATATGTTGGGTGATCTCCACCGATTGTTTTTCCTTGAAGGACGTTGTCATTCATGCGTTTTGCGGCGATTTTTTTTCCGAATTGATGAAGAAAAAAACGTGACGTTCATGCACTATTGATCAAAATCAATGCAGCATATAGCCAACGTGTCACCCAAACGAAGGCAGTCTCAACGTAGTGGATTAATAAACGCGACGTTTCCGATAAACGTGCAATTAGTTATCGAGCACATTTGGTGATTATTTATTGTCAACTCGAGCACTCGCTCATAATTTATAGCTGCTGTGTTTTGCATCGAGAGATTTTGCGCGATGCTCGCCTCGACCTCCTCCACACATATACAATAAACACATCTATATCCCGTTTATTTAACACGTGTACTGATTCATTCCGCTAGTTGCGTTCAGCTTCCAAGCATTAAACAACCGGCAGCACAAGAGTTCCTGCCCATTCCTTTACGTCTATTTAGTTGCATCTTCTGTCAAGGGGATTTCAATAGGCAACGACTACATTGAAAAGCTGCCGGGAGAGAATGTTAGAACACAGGAGTTGTACTGGAATTCCACTTTGTTATTCGATATCGTCATATCCTTCCGCAAACCCAAGCAGCAGCCTTCATCACCTTTGATTCTTTTAATCGATTAACCTTAGCCCCTTCCTAAAGTAACGATTCTTGCCAATCCTAGAGATCAAAAATGGGTAGAACTCTAGAAAGAGAAACCTTTATGAGTGCACTGAATAATATTTTTCGCTCAAGTGACCAACATTCAACAGATACACCTTCAGGGAAACGATCTGGCACGACGAAGGAGAAATGTCTGCATCAGTCAATGATGATAATAGGATGGGGTATAGTCAACTGCAAGTTAATATCATTTGCAGTACCTATGTCACCGCATACATAAGAACAAACGCCGAGCGAATCAGTAAACGAAGTGCAGCAACCTTTCTGTCTAAACTATCATATTTTAATCATAATGCAGTGCACATAACTAATCGAATGAACTCCCTGCACCAAAAGTATGCGGCATCGAGCTAACATGATAGCATAAGAAACATTAGTCATCGATCGCCATTAAATGTTTTGTGAAAACAGCACCGAGCTGAACATGTAACATTTTCGTACAAGACAATAACTTTTGAACACATTTTATTATGTTGTCAACAAATACGAGAGTCATTAAACATGTTCCCCAATGAGGATATGGACTAAGAACACATCAGCATCACAGTCGCATATCTAAGAATGAAGCAAGGGAGCACTGAGGAGGGCATTATTCATCCCTTACGTTCAGCAATATGTTGGCTTTATGGGCGGCTTTCAGGGAAGCGAAATCTCCAAAGTGTCGGCGAAATGAAAGCAGCTAACGTGTGCACCTAATGCAGCAATCGAATTTAGGCCAGATGGTGCGAAGCAAAAGGTGATTTGTTGCCACTCGAAGATTTAGATCCACACAAACTGTTCAAAGTAGGTTCCAATAGCGGAAATATGAAAATGTCAGCATTGTGTTATTGTACAAGCATCAACACGTCAATGGGTCAGACAATCCTCAGATAGGATAATGAGATTATCGTGGTCTTCATAGGATTGACAATATTTGTCTGTGATGGGAGGATGACCATTATAGTCGACAGTCTTGAGAAAGCCTAAAAAGGAGCAGCTTAGAAGCGCTTTTCGCTGAAGAGTGTAACACTGATTCTATTCAGATTTTTGTCCTTTTGCAGTAACTATTCCTCTGGCTATACGCTGAACTGTGTGCCGCAACCGCAAAACATTATTGGCTGTTTATCGAGCATTCACGAACTGACTAACGATGATCATACTGAATATGGTGCGAGAGAATTCAACACTTCGAAAATTACCTGCAGTGAACATCTTATCGACAGATCTAATGGTTTGAAAGAATCGAATAAAGGGATACTGCTTTTATTGATAGGTTTTCGTAAGCGAATGGTGGGAAGGCTGTCTGCAAGGTGGAACGAAGGCCATCGTCGAAATGCGTTCACCATTGACGCATATCTCAGCAGTAGGTGGGTGCAGTTCGGAGGATCCCTTTTTGTTGTTGGCTGTTTGTTTGATGCTCGATTCGACAATTGTCATGACTCATTGCGCGCACTTCCATAAAGTTCACATCGCGTAAATATTTGCCCTCGGAGTGGAACACCGTCTCAGTGGCGATTCTACGTAAATTATGTTTAAACGATGCGACAAATCACCATCGATGTCAGTCATAACCGCCAAATCAATCAACTTAATAGCCATAGTATTACCGTTGATATTCTTCAAAATTACAGCTTCAGCGACATCTACAGTTCGCTACGCTACTCAACCAATAAAAGAATGGACTGAACGCCAAATTCATATCCTAGCCACATGCACCAAGCCACTTCTAACTTCTTTTGGCTGTGTCCACTTTAACAGCTCTTTTGGTGGGCCATCCAGCATCACCGCCACCCACGTTGTTTAGCATATACTTTGCACTGCACGATACTAGCAACTTATTGCAAATGTCACCCCGAAGATGGTGATATCTGAAGTATAAGATGGTAAATAGCAAATTGCGAAGTAGGTATGAGGGTGTAAGCGAGCACTTATGAGCTGAAGTGAAAAATGCCTACATGCGAGTTCATTGCTGAACTGTTAGAAGGTAAACGAATAGGCTGCGGGGGTTAAGCGTGAGTTAGTAAACATTGAGCTGTAGGAATGACCACAGAAATTGAATGAGCTAATAGAAGGGTGGAATGCCGTATTTCATAGAAACGGTCCGTTTTTGCCTCATCATTCTTTGCTTAGTTTCCAGGCTCACAGCATTTCAGTAATTCTTTCCCTCCTCTTTCTTCTTCCATAGTACTGTTTGAAAGTTTGTTAGAAAACAACGGGAACTAGATATTCTGGTGCTCATTCAATTCGCATAGAAAAAAACTCTTATGACAGATGCAAACATTATTAAGCAGATGCAGTTTGGCATTGTCGAGTGCATGGGAAAGGATGCAGGACAGTGCATCTTGCAGCGAACATTTATAAGCCTTCCCTGTTTATGCCGCTATTCCCCAACTAAAAAATGAACATAAGGGGAAAAGGGGTCAAACACGAACTGAAAATTGCAAGGATACACACTTTTAAATTCCTTACTCTTCTTCCCTTCCTCTTCACTCACTCAAGAAATCGATGAGACTTTTGTTTCAAAGCGTTCACTACATCCACTGGCTTCTTTAAAAAACCGCTGCCTTTTGCCACCTATCCTTTGCTATGTTCAGACGCCCATCTGTCTCCCTCATAACCATTCTTATCTGCGCAAATGTTGCTCACCAGTTTTGGAAGGTATACGCAAGGTATTAGGGCACTGAACTTCTTACCTGATGAAATTGCTGCAACACTCTTTCTCCTTAGTTATGCCACTAGTCAAATAACATTTCTGAACAATTCACAACAGCTGTGTTCATTTTTCAAAATCTCATCAGAAATTTTCTCACGAGTAAAATCACCTCCCAAACATTCGAAATTATTTGTACAAAAGTGAAATTTCTGCCCGAATTGGGCCAACAGAATTTTGAAAGTTCGACCCATCGAAGCGGCAAAACCGACATAACCTCAAAGGATGCCCGAAAGCACAAGCTGTAGATTAAAAAAATTGGAGAAATTTGACAAACTAGACTGGGAACTTTCTCATATTTCTCGTTTTTTTTGATGAGTTGACATTTTGCAGTACTTTCGTGCAACTTAATTGATATTGCTGGTGATATAATGCGTGACTCTTCAGCATGGTACAACTTACTACGAAAAATGTTCTTGTGTTTATTTTTTCAGACCTTCCAAAAGGCCACGTTGGCATTCTAATTCATCTGAATTTTCCAATCTTTTTGATTCCGACCCTTCCACAGTTTAGTGCCTTTCCTGCGCAACATGTTTTTCAAAAACTCTCAGTGCCGGGAACGGAGTTTTAGGGAAGGCTATCACAAAAACTATTTTGAAGTGACTATAAAATTTACTTTGATGTTTTCAAGTGATTCGAGTAATATTCGCCTCGAAACTACCACACATCAAAATTTTCCCCATTTGACGAAGTTTCTGCTGTTGGTAGAACGCCGGAAAAAACGAGATAAATTGCTTGAGCTCGTTGAAAAAGGCCGCATTTTTTTCACATCTTCTTGCCGTGGCATAAGTAACAGCAAGCGAGGAAACACGATAACTAGAAACCAGAATCGTACTACAGACTTGAAAGTTCTAAAATAGATAAACTCGTAACTGCTTGTTGCAAGTGTTTTCGCAGAATTTTTTTTTCGTGGAACACTGCTGTCAGCTTGCTCTTCATATATAAAAGCATTGTGCGCATAATTGCTCAACCACCGAATTCGAATAGTTCTGCGTTTTCCATGTTATTTCATACAGAGCAAACGTAGAAGAGATGGGTAACAAGGAGCGTAGGCGTTCGTTCATATGCTAAACAAGACTGAAGGACGTATCTCTCCACGAAATTTTGAAAATTCTGAACAAAGTTTCTTGTAAGTGCACAAAGAACATATCGATATGTAGAAGCATGCAAAACGTGGAGCTTACTCTTCAAACAGCAACCACACCTGAGAATTCGATAACGCGCACACCTGAAAAAATTTATTCCTTGGCGAGTTTTTCGCAAAATTGCCAAGATTTTCATAATTGAAGTACGCAGTTGTTCCAGCATATGCGCATGAATGCAAGATAAATATTATATGGTTCTCTAAGGACCCTCTTGCTTTAGATGTTCGTGAAGTTGGCTAATAATAGATACAGTTACACACTTGATCATAAGAAGAGAATGTGAGCACTCAAAAACCTGTTTACCCTTATTCTATGCGCGGAAATTTTTAGAATTGTTTCATGACTAGGCCGGAAATGTTCTTTTCTTAACTTCTGTAAAATGGAAGGAGAAGATCGCTGCTATCAAAGCCTATTTACTCACAAATGACCTTGTGTATAGGCAAGACGCGCCTCGAGTTACCCCATCTTGGTGAGAAACACTTATTAAACAACTTTGAAAGAGTCCCCCTAAAAATGCCTTTCTCCAAATTTATGCATCATTAATCTCATGCACGGAAGTTGTGCATCGCTGTGGAGGGGGAACGAAGTTCATCTGAAGCCACTCTTCCACGAATTATATACTCACCCTACTCGTACATATCCATATGCGAGAAAGTAATCGAAAATTCGGGAAGCTGCCATTAAAAATATGAAATCCTCGACTGCCTATATCGCAAAAAAGGTATTGAGAAGGCTATTTCTAACCTGGGCCTGACTGGCAGCCACGCGAGTACGGCAACTGCGAGAGGTTGCATTTCATCCGGATGCATTTTTCTGGACCTCCTATGAAAACTAAAATCCCCTGGTTTCTTCGAACATAAATTCATTTGGATCCTTCTAAATGACGCCTTGTAACATCGAAGGTTCTTTTCAAGGACATTCGACGACCATAGTTTAACTATGATTGGGAGCTTTTCAGTCACCATCACTCTTTACTACTTAGAGAGATAGTATTATTACAGCAGATTAATAATACGACAGAATAATCGGTATTCCGAAATTATTAAAATTTGTATTCGCTTGAGAAGTCCGAAAAAACGGAATTTAATAGCAACCGATTACTGGACATAACGCTAAGATTCGTGAAATTATTAGGTAAGCGATCAATCTTAAACTACACATCTGCGCAACACTGTCATAATGCAAATCCTGAAACATTAAAAAATATGATGGATATTCATTAGCAGCTTCCCTTAATGCGTAATATATTCTTTGATTCAAGTTTGCTCTTCACATCTCTTTCTAACGTTGTAAATGTACTGTATAATCGACTAAATTAATTTTGAATACACTTGAGTGCTCACGTTACTAGTGCAATTGCTAGTTGTTAAAATATTTAATTGCGGACTTCTGCAGATGCTGCAGATAAGACCCGAGCCTTTGCATAAATATTGCTAGCTTATACAACATAAATGATGCCGTTCACATTATTACATATACAAACCATCAAGTGCATCAAACAGCTGTCAGCTCGGACAAAGCAAAACGGCAGTTCACTTGTGAATATTTTAATCCATCATCAGCTGCTGTTAGCATATGTTTCCGAGCAAAATCCCATTAGCCAAATGGCGAAAAGTTTATTACTTTCACATTGAAGGATTACCTTTATTAGCGGCCAAGATTTTTGGATTTTGCTTTAGTGCGACATACAGCAATTCTAACTGTTCGGTTTGTTACTTGATCTCTATCTTTGAATCTACCGCGATGAATGAAACGACCAACTTGTTCAGTCCCCTTGCATTAATCTATGGCCGCTTTGTAGTTAAAAGAGGCATCAGAAAAAATTTGGAAATTTCAGAAGGCGTCCTGAAACAACAGACCACAGTGCAAAAAGTAGGAGTGCCGAAAAGTTTGGCCGTCTTGTTGGCGCCATCTGATTCCGATATTTCGACCGATCGACCAACAAAGGTCACCTGTAATACGAACAACTAGCGCCCTTCTTGCGATATCATTCTTCCAAGGTTGAGGCTATTCTAAAAACGCACGTAGCTAAGGTTGCCCGCAGTGAAATAAACCTTTTCTTGCCGTTGTGGCAAACGAGGATATGTAACATTGCGAAATCGTACCAACTGGGGACTATTCCTGTGTTTTATGACAGACCGACTAGAATCAGCTGCACAAACGGTAGGAGAGTTAGCTAGATAACTGGAACTGATTATACGCATCTGGCATCGACTACGACTGTCGCACACCTGTGATGCGGGTGTTCCAATCTATTCATCGAGAAAAAGATGTCGTTTCAAACGTTGTCAGAAATCGTTGGACACTCTCCGGTTCAGTTCACCTCTAAAATATCGCAACGTACGTCAGCGACTCTATCGTATGTCCGTAACTTGGAAAAAACACTTGAAACGGATGCAGATTAAGACGGATGCTGGTTAAATTCGCACTAATGCCAAGTGAGAAGACACCGGCATCTGGTATAGCGACATCAATACCACCTAGCACTGCATCACTCTCCTAATTGGGAACCATCGTCTCATCATACCCTCTGTCGTCTTCTGCTACTTCCTCTCTTCCCATTGAATCACAGGAAGTAAGGCTGGAAGTTGGAAACAAAGGCATAGATCGCGCTAAGAGGTTGACTGGCAGAAGAACGCAGGAACAGCACGAGCTTTAAAAAATAGAGCTGTATGAGCAAATCAGTTTTCACAGTTTGTTAGCTTTGCCAACTATGGCTTATCGCTCCTTTCAGCAAGCCAACAGGCCGTTTCCCGTTGTTTTACCAGTTAGGTGCAATCAAATGCGAATTTCTCCTAAACATATGTTTTATCTAAATGAATTTACAAAACAATAATAATAACCACTCGAAATAACGCAAACATCCAAACAATAGGTGTGAGGAAATCCTTCACTTTAACTTCTGATAAAGCGTCCGTCCATTTATGCGNNNAACTTCTGATAAAGCGTCCGTCCATTTATGCGATCCCACAATTGAGCGCTACTTCTTGAGCGAACTGACAAAGACACACTATCAAATCAAAACTCGTAACGAACAATACAGATTCCAGCAGCAAACTTAAATGTTATCAATATCTCGTTACCTTAAGAGTAAAAATGCTCCATTGCGAAAGTCACATTCATTTTGAGGATTCCATTAAAGTGTCTCTCGAACTTGACAACTAACACAACATTCCAGTTTTCTCGACTATTCACGATGTTCGACGGTGAGACTAGTGTGTTACATAACAGCCCTCTATTATACAAAGCAGCGATGAGAGCCGCAACAATTTCACATGTTTCAACAGCCGCTGCAAAAACTTCTGGTTGCATCAAATTTCACACAGCCATTGTCCATAAAACGCAAGATTATCTTTCCTCAGCAGATAATCCTCTCCTGCGTGTATGTATGAAGATAATTTGTCGAGTAAATTAAGAAGGAAAAAAGCCGATCTACTATTTCCATTAGTTGCTAAAACGGTTCAAACCTTCCGAGATACTAGGATAATAAAGTGAAAGAACGCCTCGTCGTATGCTACAACACTACAACAGATAGTATGGCACCTCACCACCACGCTTTATATGTTGCAGCTGTTAAAAAATTTAGCACAATACTTGAGAACGACAGCTTTCGGCAATGTCCTTCCTTCCCCTCCCTCATCCATTCCCAAGAAAAAAAAAACATTCGAAAAATCCTCATAAATGGTCGCTTCTGTGCAAATGTTTCATACGAGTTTTTGCAATTGGTAACCCCTCGTCTTACACTATAAAACCGATTGCAGGAAGGTCGCACAGCGGGAAAGCAAAACACAGAAGATCACTCGTAGACATCTTCTTTATCGCATATGTACTTGAAGATGTCCCTAGGCGTTTTCATGTTATCTGCATCACCGTCCGGGATTTCAAAACCGAATTCGTCTTCCATGGCCATTATAACTTCGACGTGATCCAACGAATCCAACCCCAAATCCATCATGAAATTCGAGTCCATTGTCAGCTTCTTAGGATCAATCTGCAAATTCGCTCACCTTCATTTATTCAATGCCGTCACTGCCTCCGGGTTGCGCAGGTTCCATCCGACTCAGTCTACAGTACTCTCGTAGTAACTAAACACCATCAGCAGGCTCAAGTATGCGCCTTATGTTCTTAAGAATACAAGGTGTGGGCGACCCGACGAAGCGACCTGGTCGGGAAGGAGGAAGAGCGGCATCGATGACACAGTTCGGAAACGCAGATGCTTCATGCTGCTCACTCTTCCCTCACTCACTGCATACAGCCACAGAAAATTGCTAGTCTAGTTCGTATGACAACTGCAGCACTTACTGAATAAACCCATCAACTAGTATCTTTCAACTCAACAATTACTACATCTGTGTGAAACACAAATACTTCAAATTCACAGGTATTCGAAAATTACTTCCTAAATTATCCACGGCCGCTTCGAGCTAGAATCCTTCGAGGAATACGAAAATAATGTTGCCAACCTTATCGTATAGACTGAGCACAAGGATGATTCGCTCTTCCAGCGTTTTCAACGTTAGCGGGGCTTTCTCGCTGTAGTGTCGCACCTGCAACTTATCGATTTTTACTGGTTGGCAAGTGAGAGACCAATTAATGAGGAATAGGTAGATCTCTCAGCTCTCGGTTGCTGCATAGATTGCAAGACGCCGAATTGAACGAGCAGACTTGGTCTCTCGCAAATATACACTATGAGCAGACAACATAGACACGCCGTCGAGACACGGTAAAATTTAATGAAATTGCAATCGTCACCTATGTCTTCTCTACTACCTCCCACTTGTGGAAATTTCAGCTGCTGCTTTTCAGGGAAATCATAGGAGACTATAAATATGACTGAACAGCAGGAACCTCGGCCTAACTATTACTACCTAGACGCAAGCAAAATTGAATGCAACGATTCTGCACACATGAACAACACTAATTTCGGTAAGCCAACCTTTAGACGTCAAAATTCCGATTGCTGACGCATTCCTCGTAAGACATTATCGATTCTTCCCTCTTGCCCCCACCCCCTCTCTAAATATTCCAACAAGATTTGTAAGCAAAAACTGCGAATAAAGTTTTCGGAGTTCGACCTCGACTCATTTTGAGATACGGTTCACAAAACTTGCTCAAAGGAGCCAAATTTACGGATAAGACAATTCAGAGTCAACCGGGTATACTGAGGCTGCCTTGGCGTGCAGCCATAATCACATTCGATTTCTTACACAAACTTGCTCACATAAGCAAGAAGTACGACACACCTGTATTGCAGAGGGTGTAATCGGCGTTCGCACATATGACATAGCTGCTGTGTGCAAAGTGTTCGGCAGGACACATAAAAAGCGTGGGCGCCGAATGACAAATCCCGCAGATGCGTATCTGCCACAACCAGTAACGAACGTCTTCAGCATGTTGTTTTCGACCCGAAACTTACTTCACCCTTGGAGACGCCTCTTTTTCGACCTCTGAAACCGCAAGCATTATTTCACTGCTCAGTACCATCATAACCTCGCTACTTCGCAGTAAAAGTCGATGGGATGCAATAAAGATGTGAAAATAGAAAGGGCAAGAAAGTACTCTGGACAGCCCAAGACCAGCATGACTATGCCGGACAAACTGGAGGATAAGGTAGCGCAACGAAAACATGCTCCATCAAACACTAGCGCGTGACACAGAATATGCAAACGGTGCCAACTTTTTTGAAACAGCCAAACGCGATAAAGTATGCACTGACAACGCAACACCACTCTTGAAAATTGAGATATTGCAGTTGGCGTGTCATTCGCATCTTCCAGAAACGTTTTTTGCATGTCGTCAGTGCTTCCAGCAATAGAATCACGGTGTATTCCAATCGCCCTTCTTAGACGGCTCAGGGCTCACTGTGACACCCTGTGCAAAGTTGTGGTGATGTTGCTTGATGGTGTTTTACATGACCGACAGTGGACTGCATCCGGGTTCAGATAATCAGCCGCATTTCACGCATTCACATATCAACATGGCCAACCGAGTGTACGGTCCAACATGTGATGAGGAATTATGCTGGATCTCTAAAAACATCGAATACCCGCAACGGCAACCCTTTTTGGATCTCTGAATGCAAGTGGAACATCGCTTTCCTTCAGTTCGTCGTTCGCTTTTCGCTAGCTTTGTTACTATTCTATGAATCAAGAGGTCCTGAACACCACTCAGTGCTACCGCTGCCAACCTGTACCGATCATCACCGTTCAGAAGCTGACAGCAAGTATAAAGCCATTTATCACCTTCGTAGCTGACAATCAACAGGGAAGTGACCACCGCAAACTTAGGCTGCATACTACGCAGCTGACAGACCATACATTTCATCACTTTTCCTGAGTGCATGGCCGTCAGATATGACGGTTGCCTGAGAAAATGCTGACTAAGCAGGCACGGACCAACCAACGGGATTGGGCTAGCTGAACGATTGCCGAGCGGTCGTGCCTACAGTCGATCAGCTCGATACTATGACGGCCTGTGGAAAAGCCGTCAGATATGGCGGTCACCCGCGAATATATCGAATAAGCAGGCGTGAACCAACCGACGGCAAAATTCATCAGGGTGTGACTGGGGTTGGCGGTGGCACGCCAACACTTAAAAAATGGTCACATTGCCCAACGACGGTTTCGCATCACGGCGAGTACGATCTGCCGAAAAAGATCGCAGCCCCTGCTCCCCCTTGCAGGTACTTCGTGGAAGAAGAAAGGCTAGGAGAAGGAAACTCCGAATAACTGAAACCTATGTCGCCAGCAGGTCAGCCACCAGGCGGTGTATCACTGGCCACGGCAATATGGAAAGGAAGAAGGCAACAGACTGCCAACAAGATGGGAAGATCCGTTGCGACATCTACATTGCGTTGCTTGGATGCGGCGAGTTCAGGATCGCGAAAGATGGAAATATTGTCAGCTGCATCGATGGAGCGGACGACGAAGTCGATGAAATCACAGCTGTTCAACGTACTCAACCTGAGTGCATGCAAAACTGGCATGCGATTATTACATATGCATAGTACACAGTCATCCTTTGCAGATAACTGCATCGACTGTAATGCTCCAAACAGCAGCGGCGTGAAATAGAAGCGTCCAAGCGGCGAAAAAAAAAGCCTGATTTAGAACACGTCCAACCTACCTCTATTTAAATCATAGGTTAAGCATGGCCCATGCTCAGATAGTGCCCATATTCGAACTCAGACCCATCCGGAGTTACTTTTGCGGCACTCCAGTATCGCACTCTCACATGTCCTTCTAATTCAGAACCCTTCATCTTTCACAGTCCCCCCCTCAGACGCTACGACTAAAGTCTTCAAAACATACATGGCAAATGTTAACTTCTTTACTAAGCGGAAGCTTCAAAAAAGAGACAATATTTCCTTACCACTTAACTTCATAGAGGCTATCGTATTGCAAATACCTGTTTCGTCACAAAACGCCTTAAAACGAACTTTGAAAACGTTCGTGAAGAATGGGTTGTGCCGAGCAGTCCGTGACGACAAAGAATATTCCAGCAGTCGCATATCTGACGAAGAAACAACTAAGAACAGACCAAAAGTGTGAAGAATTGATAGTGAAAGAGAGGGATGAATAGCTCAAAACATTGTTAAGGAAGATGCAACAAATCAAGCAGAAAAGAGCCTGTTTCAAAGAATCGAACGTAAGCACATCAGCACATATGTAAGCTTCCTCCATTGACGCTACGCAAACGCCGAAGCAATGCAACAAACGAAACGTTAGCGCCCCTTCACCTGAAACACAACACAGCTCAAACCGAGCCCCAGTACATACATTATTCGTCCTCATGTTTGCACGTCAGTGGGTAAAAGACGGAACGGTTTGGCCGAGACAAACCATCACCTCAGTTATTTTCAATGCCATCTTAGTGGGGTATTTAGCGAAGATTTCATGCCTCCTACTTGAAACCAACTAACTGGGGGATTTCTTTCTGTTTCCGTCCAACTTTCGAGGAAAAAGTCTCAGCTGGACCTAGAAAATCTGAAAATAGGCTCTCACAACAAAAGCATTATTATCTTTTTATAATGAACATCCTTAATTACAATAAAGCGCGGAACCACATGTTCAGTAGAGTAACTATACACGGAAGCCACAATACGTACTTCAGCATAAAAATTGCACATAACGATGCGTTCAGAAAACTATAGAGGTTGATGAAAGCAAGGACCAGAGATCATGAGAAACAGACAGTGCAATGGAATGCAAAATGAATATTTGATGAAGAATTATAGCCGGCAAGCAGCATATACTGTTGATAGGTCGCATTGCTGCAGCCGTCGCTCAGAGCACGACAAGTTACCTACCATAACTACCTCATATGGTGACGACTTCCAGCTAGGAACAACACGAAAAGCAAAAGAATTGAGCACATCAATTCGATTTGCTGTCTTTCTTCCAATTTGCAGATGATGAAGCCTCGAGCGCAATGCAAACTTTGTAAAAGAGAAAATACTCTGGAACGGAATTGCTGAGAAACCTTCAACGATCTTGAAGCATAAATGTAAATCAAACTGAGTNCGTCCAACTTTCGAGGAAAAAGTCTCAGCTGGACCTAGAAAATCTGAAAATAGGCTCTCACAACAAAAGCATTATTATCTTTTTATAATGAACATCCTTAATTACAATAAAGCGCGGAACCACATGTTCAGTAGAGTAACTATACACGGAAGCCACAATACGTACTTCAGCATAAAAATTGCACATAACGATGCGTTCAGAAAACTATAGAGGTTGATGAAAGCAAGGACCAGAGATCATGAGAAACAGACAGTGCAATGGAATGCAAAATGAATATTTGATGAAGAATTATAGCCGGCAAGCAGCATATACTGTTGATAGGTCGCATTGCTGCAGCCGTCGCTCAGAGCACGACAAGTTACCTACCATAACTACCTCATATGGTGACGACTTCCAGCTAGGAACAACACGAAAAGCAAAAGAATTGAGCACATCAATTCGATTTGCTGTCTTTCTTCCAATTTGCAGATGATGAAGCCTCGAGCGCAATGCAAACTTTGTAAAAGAGAAAATACTCTGGAACGGAATTGCTGAGAAACCTTCAACGATCTTGAAGCATAAATGTAAATCAAACTGAGTTCTTCGATGCCACAGAGGTTTAAAATCAAGGCTGCGAAGTTGCGCTCAAATTCGGGCTGGAACGGTCGACGAAAACCCTTCCTAAAAGACGTCTTAGTAAAGCGCCCTTCGACTCTTTCAGTCATATCGACATCCTTTTCCACAGACGGGGACCAAACCTGAGTACAGTATTCTAAGATGAGACTACAGTAAGCAACGAAGGCTTTTCGATAATTTTCTATGCAATTGTATTGCACAGCACGCAGAATACAGTTCGCACCTTGAGAAGCCCTCCGCGAGACTTCAACACAATGATTATGCCAGTTAAGGTCGGAACTCACATAAACACCTAGATCCCTCATCACTTCCTTTGCAGGAAGATCGAGACCACATAAACGCAGAGGGCATTCAGTCGAGAAATTTAAATTTAAGACAAAGCATTTTTCAGCGGATATATCGAGCTGTCATAGCTGTGACCACTTTGCCAATGAAACCATGTCCTGACATAGTACGTTGTAATCGAATTGGGAATCAATAATAGGCCTGCATATTTTCACACCATCAGAATAAAGATTACAACAACTTTTCAGGTCCTCTAGGAGGTCATTTACATAAAGGAGAAATAAAAGAGGCCTCAGAATGCTACCTTGCTGGTCACTGAGCACAGAATGAAAAGAATGTAAGGCATTCTCGACTTTCACTCTGAAACTGCGTCCAGAAAAAGATTTTTTAAGCAAATAAGGATTGCGCCACCTTTTCCATATGCCTCCGACTTCAGCAGTAGTTTTGGACCAGTCACCGAGTCAAAAGCCTTGGCAAAGTCAATGTAGACTACATCTGTTTGGAAACCGTTATTGAGAGCAGCATAGCAGTCACAGTAGGGCGTTATGAGTTGTGCAAGCATAGATCTTCATTTGAGAAAACCGTGCTAATTATCGCTGATAATGTTAGAAAGGCTAAGATGACTCAAAATTGATTTTCTTAGAATAATTTCGAGCAACTTGCAAAATGATGACGTAAGACTGTCGGAACGATGATTCGAAACATGGTTTAGGGGATGCTTTTTCGCTAATGGTGCGACTATTGCCGTTTTCCAAGCATTTGGAACGGTGCCTATTGCATTACTATACCTGAACAGAAGATATGAAGGGTAACAAAAGCCTGTCGCAGCTTTGTGGATGAATCGCGAAGGAATACCCTCTGGTGTTAGTGACACCTCATCACTGAGCTCAGAAATAGCCTCTCTCACTACGTTTAAATCTATCCTGACGGCACCCACGTGATGTTGCATGGACACGGGAAGGGAGGAAGAACACCATCGTCCGTTTTAAGAACCTGTCCGAAGAATGAGGCGAATTGTTCCGACTTTGCACGGTCATCAGAAAGGGGCTGAGAATCGTCAGTAGTTATGGGTTCCAATGCAGTGACGTGATGTGATTTTATTATTTATGTATTTGAAGAACCAGGCGTTTTTTTACGGTTCTTCGTCCACTCTTGGCATGATTTACGGTAATGTTTGGAGCATTTTCGGAATGCGACCGTTTCATGTGTTTTTCGCCTGTCTTTCCCTAAAAGTATCGCTTCGAAGCTATACGCTGAAGATAAGAACGCATTTGAGCAGTGAGCGTCTCGTTTTTCCGTAGGGGGACAGCGTTATCAATAACACAATTCACAGATCTAAAAATACAGCATACATATCTTCTAAACCACGACATGAAGCAAACTCAACATCCCAGTCCTACCCCAACAAGTAGTCATTGATTACATAGCAACATCCATAGCAATAACTGTAGTCACGACGGCGGACTCATACAACTGGACGACAAGACCGAACGATATCAAAGCTTATACAACAGTGATCACTAGTTGTAAAGTTTGGGGTTACAAGAGGATCACTGATTAAGGCGACATCTGTACTAAGTAACAAACCGAGCAAGCTGTTTTCGCGGGCAGGTCCATCAATAAAGCTAACAAAACCACATTCTGCGAGAAAGTCGGTCAACATATCCACGTCATAATCCATAATTCGGGGAAGTGGAATGGTAAAGTGNACGATGATTCGAAACATGGTTTAGGGGATGCTTTTTCGCTAATGGTGCGACTATTGCCGTTTTCCAAGCATTTGGAACGGTGCCTATTGCATTACTATACCTGAACAGAAGATATGAGGGGTAACAAAAGCCTGTCGCAGCTTTGTGGATGAATCGCGAAGGAATACCCTCTGGTGTTAGTGACACCTCATCACTGAGCTCAGAAATAGCCTCTCTCACTACGTTTAAATCTATCCTGACGGCACCCACGTGATGTTGCATGGACACGGGAAGGGAGGAAGAACACCATCGTCCGTTTTAAGAACCTGTCCGAAGAATGAGGCGAATTGTTCCGACTTTGCACGGTCATCAGAAAGGGGCTGAGAATCGTCAGTAGTTATGGGTTCCAATGCAGTGACGTGATGTGATTTTATTATTTATGTATTTGAAGAACCAGGCGTTTTTTTACGGTTCTTCGTCCACTCTTGGCATGATTTACGGTAATGTTTGGAGCATTTTCGGAATGCGACCGTTTCATGTGTTTTTCGCCTGTCTTTCCCTAAAAGTATCGCTTCGAAGCTATACGCTGAAGATAGGAACGCATTTGAGCAGTGAGCGTCTCGTTTTTCCGTAGGGGGACAGCGTTATCAATAACACAATTCACAGATCTAAAAATACAGCATACATATCTTCTAAACCACGACATGAAGCAAACTCAACATCCCAGTCCTACCCCAACAAGTAGTCATTGATTACATAGCAACATCCATAGCAATAACTGTAGTCACGACGGCGGACTCATACAACTGGACGACAAGACCGAACGATATCAAAGCTTATACAACAGTGATCACTAGTTGTAAAGTTTGGGGTTACAAGAGGATCACTGATTAAGGCGACATCTGTACTAAGTAACAAACCGAGCAAGCTGTTTTCGCGGGCAGGTCCATCAATAAAGCTAACAAAACCACATTCTGCGAGAAAGTCGGTCAACATATCCACGTCATAATCCATAATTCGGGAAAGTAGAATGGTAAAGTCATCAACAATTATTGAGGAATGCACAAAACAGCACCAGTTAGTTAAGCAGTCGAAAAATTTCCTAGTTTCCTAAACACTACAACCTGGTCGACGGTATGTCACAGTAGGGCGGAATTGTAAACAAGAAAAATCAGCACTCACAAGTTCACATTCGGTGTTCAGCGCCAATATTTCACTCCCTCTATTTGGAGGATGTCTTTCTGCCAGGATAGCGACACCACCCTCTANTGACGGCACCCACGTGATGTTGCATGGACACGGGAAGGGAGGAAGAACACCATCGTCCGTTTTAAGAACCTGTCCGAAGAATGAGGCGAATTGTTCCGACTTTGCACGGTCATCAGAAAGGGGCTGAGAATCGTCAGTAGTTATGGGTTCCAATGCAGTGACGTGATGTGATTTTATTATTTATGTATTTGAAGAACCAGGCGTTTTTTTACGGTTCTTCGTCCACTCTTGGCATGATTTACGGTAATGTTTGGAGCATTTTCGGAATGCGACCGTTTCATGTGTTTTTCGCCTGTCTTTCCCTAAAAGTATCGCTTCGAAGCTATACGCTGAAGATAGGAACGCATTTGAGCAGTGAGCGTCTCATTTTTCCGTAGGGGGACAGCGTTATCAATAACACAATTCACAGATCTAAAAATACAGCATACATATCTTCTAAACCACGACATGAAGCAAACTCAACATCCCAGTCCTACCCCAACAAGTAGTCATTGATTACATAGCAACATCCATAGCAATAACTGTAGTCACGACGGCGGACTCATACAACTGGACGACAAGACCGAACGATATCAAAGCTTATACAACAGTGATCACTAGTTGTAAAGTTTGGGGTTACAAGAGGATCACTGATTAAGGCGACATCTGTACTAAGTAACAAACCGAGCAAGCTGTTTTCGCGGGCAGGTCCATCAATAAAGCTAACAAAACCACATTCTGCGAGAAAGTCGGTCAACATATCCACGTCATAATCCATAATTCGGGAAAGTAGAATGGTAAAGTCATCAACAATTATTGAGGAATGCACAAAACAGCACCAGTTAGTTAAGCAGTCGAAAAATTTCCTAGTTTCCTAAACACTACAACCTGGTCGACGGTATGTCACAGTAGGGCGGAATTGTAAACAAGAAAAATCAGCACTCACAAGTTCACATTCGGTGTTCAGCGCCAATATTTCACTCCCTCTATTTGGAGGATGTCTTTCTGCCAGGATAGCGACACCACCCTCTATCATACCGCAAGACCTGTCTGAACGAAGGACATTATACTTGGAGTTCAGTGACAACAAGGAATCCGGTACTTCATCTGATAGCCATGTTTCGCAAAGAACTATAATGTCTGGAGCATCAAACCGCTGGAGAGATTCTAACGCTGGAAGCTTGTTCAAAACAGAGCGACAATTATAGAATACGCAATACGTGTTTATTCGTGTTGACGCCGCCGGTAGATGAACGTGAACTGTCCGTGCTATTTTGGTTGCTCGAGAGGAATGTCAGCCGTGCGTTTCGAGATCCTGGATATTGGGAGGGGCCTGATCGCGAGGATGCTTCGCAGACACTCCATTTTTTTTAGCTCGACCTTGTGCACTAACTGGTCACCCCTTATAATCAGCGGGGTGACGACCTGCTGAATTTGCTTGCGCTTCTGGCGTTCCTCCCATTGTTTTTTTTCTTTCTTCCGCCGTTCCGACCGATAGATGAAAAAGCGTTGGAATCTCGTTCCACCAAGGCTGCATGCGTTGCGAAGAACTTGCTTCGCGTGGTGAGAATTCCTGAAAATCACTTTAATGGATCTCTTTCTGCCTTCTTGCTAAGATTCCATTTTGAATATTTGCTGAGAGACGGGATCAGAATTGATCGTGTCAAAAATATCCAGGGCTGTTCACAGTTTACATTATTTCTTTCTCTGGGAGAGGCATCAGTAACTTCATTAACTCCGACTAGAACGACAGACCGTCCGTGAAGTTCTTTCCCTTTGACTTGTTGAACAGCCTCCAATGACTGAGCGCCTTAATCGATTTGCGTTGTTGCCACCATCGATTTCACGATGTCCATCACCTCTTGAACCAGTGCTTGGACCATCGATATAAGTTGCTGACGATCTCTTGATTTCCTCAAAGATCTCGTCCCGTTTTTCAGCCCGAAGTTTGGTATGTCTCCGAATTTATTACCATCGCCATCGGTACCTCAAACCTTGGTAACTAAACCGTCAGCTGAATTTCGATTTCGTCGAATTCTGCGTTCTCACACCTGAACTGGCTCTTGATAGTTTTATGCACAGTCATAGGTGGAAAGCTCTGAAAAAAAAGGACCCGAAATTACGTCATTTGGAAAATCATATTGAAGGATCTAAGAGCACGAAATGTCAGTGCCTTCTATCCTGCCGCATGGATGTCGCTGCTGAGCAGCAATGAGCGTTTTTAAAAGGCTGCATTCTCTCAATTGGCAATCCAACGAAATTTGTATAAGAGGATTTGTGCCAACACCTCTCACCTCTGCAACCTAACAACTAAACTTCACCCGATTACTGTCCTTGCACGTTCAACACTCGCGCATGGTAGGAGGGATCGATTGACGTGCGAAACGTAACAAGGTTGAAAACTAGGGCGTCTATGGCAGTGACTTTGTGGATAAAGGGCAAAGAAGGAAGTGGCAATTTCTACAATGGCGTGTTAAGCGGACTCCGATGTTTTACCTATTTGAGAATTTTTGATGATTTGTCGGTGTTTATTAAGAAGAGGAGTTGTCCAAACAGTGAGTTCCATTCAAGATAAAGCGCCTAAGCAACATCGGTTCTTTATGAAACACCCACAAAATGAACTGTTGCGCGCACAAGCAGTAGACAGCTTTCTTGTTGGCTGTTTCATCGGTCGGCAATGTCGTCGTCGGCGCTTTTTACGTGGCAAGTGCACAGCTGTATCGTCCTTGAATACCACAAATCACAGGAAAGTATGTGTAAGTGAGCTGCACATGATTTTTAATCCGGAAATGTATCGATATAGCCTTCAGTTTCGAGCTAGTTCACTTATATTCTGAGGACCATCAAAAGTAGGTTCTTCTGACCATAATTAGACCACATCCGGGAAGTGAGAGAGCTTGCGTGTCAAAAAAGCTTTTGACATCTTTACTGCTTTTCGAATTGCACTCGGTACAAGATTTCCAAGCCTACATTTTCGGATTGGCGCTATTAACTAACACTGTCTGGCTGCATCTTGGGAGAGTCTCGACACGTCTCTGTACTTTTCGATACCATTAGTGGAGGTATGGCATTCAACACCCCAACAGATTACACAAAACGCTAATTTCACGCGTCCATTTTAGTACTACCTGGGGAGAGGCGAGGTGAAACAGGTGCGGATACCTCTGCACTCCTCGCGTTTACGCAAAGTGCTTAGATCGTTCTGCAATCGGGGACGGGTCTCCATATTGTACTACGCTGCATTTTCATTCCTGAACATCGCCTAACTTAGTATGTTTCCTAGAAAAATTTCACATACAAACAGCCATCCAAATGGTTTGAAAATTTCCCAAAAATTCGGTCGATGCACTTTTGTGAACACTGATGCGGTCTTGGCGGTTGTGGCTATTGATTGATTTTCAATGTTCGGCTGAAAGCATACTCAGACCCAATGCCGTTGTTGTAAGCTGTCTTACATCATCTGAGCAGAACTTGTACACCAGGATAACTCGTGAAATGCTTATCGGTTCAATCTTGTGTAGCAACGGTGTTCAGTGACAAAGAACATAGATTCTCATTCCCGTTTCAAAAGACGATGATAAGGCCGTCTATAGACGAGATAACGACAGCAATAACAGTTTAGATCAGTTTTTGGCATTCTATAGATCCACTTTTTATGTTCTATACGAAAGTGAATTAGTTGATCTAGCAGTAGCATCATTTCTGAGCTAAGGTAACCAAGCATTGCTTCGTCAACAGTCACTACTGCTTATATTTGTGTGAAAATATAGTTGAGAACTCACAACGCCGCGCTCAAGCACCAAATTTTGCGTCGATGATAGGAGCGGTTGATTTCACAGAACAGATTCCATTTCTACCTCATTTGAAGCCACATGTTTCGGTTTCTCGGTTAATTCCTCTCCTTCTCATTCGTGGAATCGAAAACAAGGGTGCAGACAACCGTTAACTAAAACAACAAAGAACAAGACAGCAAGTATTGATTCTAGGTCTCCATCATTCTCCCCATCCGACTGTTTTTGATGCAAAGATGCCCAATCGCCGTCTCTCAATGACCTGCTTTTTGCTGCATTAGTTCGTAGCTCTTCAGCTACAACTGGCAGCTTGTCTCTTTATTTCGCATTCTTTTTTTTTAAATTTCAAATATGGAGTTGCAACAATGGAGAAAGAGAAACGATGAAAATGTTTCGGATCGTCGTTGTCTGCAGTATCGATTCAGCTATGAAAGGAACACTTGGAATCAATATGGTGACAGTTGTCTTCATATCGGCAGTGAAGGTGGAGGTGCTTTTCTGCTTCATTTCGCTCATCTGTTACGGTTCTATGGAATTCTTTATAACTTTCGTTTAAAGTACTAAAGCTGCTACAACTTGAAACGAAGCTCTGACCGTCTAGTAGACCATCCATCATTCCCTATATTCACTCATCCAGACGTAATCAGATTTATTCCGATCATGGATCGTAGAGTGTGGGCAAGGAGAAATGTATGCCACCTGGAGAACTGTTTGCAAGTTAAAAGAGGTTGTAAAATTCGATTCAACAATTATGTGACCGGAAATATTATGCGAGAAAATATTCTCTTGTTTACAGTATTGTTTTCTAACTGCTCATTAATTCGGGGCTCTTTCTAAACACAAGAAAATTCATGCACTAGGCTTAAATATGGCCCAGGTTTGATGTTTCAGTAGTGGTGATACTTGCCGAATCCTCTAGCTGTTTAAATAGCAGAAACAACAATCAAGTACCGTTCACAGTATTTGAATGAATTTTTTTTCCTAGTGGTTGAAAGCGTTAGTGTATATCATGTTTCTTAATCAGCCAGCTGCATACTGCAGTCGCAATTGTTGAGGCAAAATGCGAGGAATGCAAAATAATAATGCCTTTGGCTAAATAGCGATATTCCGTGACCTGAAGTTGACTAAAAATTTCGAAAAACTGAGAATGTTAAGAATACATCCAGTTTGAAATTTTACCTACTCAAGGACAAATTTTTCCGATCTATTTAAGGTCTTCCGGAAACGGATGTTGCACCATAAAGGCGTAAGTGTCTTTAGCATGTTTTCAAGATGCCATTTCGCAGTCCAACAGGTCAAGAGCGATTTGTTGCTGAAGTGAAACATGTTACGCAATACTTCATCTTTTAATTATAGAAAGTTGATATTGCCACAAGGTAAAGTGAAAGATTGTGTTTGCCGACGCATGTCGTCTTGTGTCCCATGATATACCCAACCTTCCCGAGTAGAAACATAGAAAAGAGCGGCAACTAAGCGCACAGGTTATTTATCGTGTCGGAAAGAGGTGAAACAAACGTTCGGATATCATTTCCTGCACTTCAATCAAGATAATATTGTGGTCTCTTTGAATATTGCATAAATAAATTATTCTTTGCTCTGTTTTCAAACCAAACATCAGCGAAGTTGGAGAGGACAGTCAGGACGAAAAAGATGGGCAAATACGATAAGTGGGTTGTCGATTGCATAGTGTACTCTAACTACAATGAGTACCAATACTGAGACCGACGCTTTTGCCGTGTTCAGTTTTATTCGTCGGCTGCATGCGAAAGGACGCATTGAACTTCATATGCAGATGATAACCATTCATCGTATTTCAAATACGGTACTTGTCCACATTAACAATACTTGAGAAATAATCACCGCCAAGCTGAATTGACACAACTGAATTCCGAAATTCCCATGTCCTATAGTGATCCTTTCATAAGCCTGTAATCTTGACTCTGTATTAATGTCACCTTGTAAACCTAGAATATAAACGGTCGATTTATTCGATTGTTTAACTGCGAAAACTCGCTACATGACCACTAGACTTGAGCATCCATTTTATCGTTAAAGCTTCAGATATAAACAGCTCTCAGGGTTGTTCATTGCTTGACGAAGCATCTTACTTGCAGCACGTTTATTCGAATCCTATATTTCAGAAATGTTTTTCAGCAATGCGGCCTATTAAAAGTTATTGCAGCATAGCGTCAAGCCAAGTAAAACAAACAATGAATCCATTCAGGTAACATGGAGCTGTGATTTTGAAAAACGAGAAATTTTGCTGCGCCACCAGAACGAATGTTTACCGTGTGCAAAGCAGCGTCCGGTACGGGGTTGTGCACACAAACGTCGTAATTCTCCCACAAAAGCAGTTCAGCCTCTACGCACAATCTCATCTGCTCAATCGCCCATGATGACTTACTACCGATCTTCAGAGTGCCTCCTAAAATATGCGTTGATCGTGCTCAACATCGTTCTTTTGGTCGGTAATCTGCTTACCTTCTTGCATTCGCAATTGAGAACGTTCAGTGAAATAGTTGCAAGCTGCGTGAATCTATCTCATCCTAACAGTTTCAGCTGGAAAGTCTCGCAATCCGGAGGGCATATACCTTCCAAAGTCTACGCGAAAATGCTTCTTGAATTGAACTGTATTCTGTTCTATACAAACTACGACCAGTAACTGACAGCGTAAAGGCAAATGTGCCGTCTTAATTGAATGCTTTAATGTCATTGGGCCGATATATAGCCTCCTATGCATACAAAAGTTTGAGGATATATCAGGCAACTGAGACTGCGAACATTTCTGTATTTGATGTTTCTCTAGTGAGTAAGTAGTTCCATGCTTTATGTTCTGAGTGAAGCTATGGAGCAGAGGAATGAAAATGAACAAAAAATGGATGGAGGGGGGAAGCGTATAAGAATCAATGAAAATCCTTAGTCATTTGCTTATTCGTTCTTTACTGGTCACACTTCCATAAGTGCATTGAATTTTCATCGCTCATTCCGCCTCAAGTCATTTTTTAGATTGTGTCAGTGAGTGTAATCGGCTTATCGTTCGCCACCTTACAAGAGAGTGGCGTTATAAGTGCTCTAATTGGAACGAATTTATTCGCATATGGCAATGGAATTATATTTATTATTGCGTGCATAAATCTTCCTCAATTTATACTCGCTGTCACATCACTCGCCACCGACAAATTCACTTTTGTGCTCATAGTCAGTATTTGAGTTGATTTTAATCGCTCTTCTTCCACTTTTTCACATTCATGCATTCCATTTGTGGACGGTACGAAACTACCTCGTAACATGTTTAGAGGTGACGAATGTAAACAAGATAGAAACATTCCGATGTTACGTCACAGTGGAAATATATCGGAAACATTTGCCGACAACTTCAGTTTTGTTGCGCTGAAAGGATGCTTTATGCAAGTTGCCAATTTTTGATAAAATGCTAGCGACAATTTAGCTAAACCGTACGGAGAAGTGAGTCCTAATTAAGCTGCTGTTGCGAACTCCTATAAATTTGCTGAATAACGAGGTTATCGTGATTAGATCTATGTAAGAGTGGTTCCAATTAAACCATGCCATCCTCATCAATTCGGTTTCTTTTCCTGCACTGATACTGGTATAAAAGAAAGTTTTGATAAAAACAACAAACGGAAATCGATTCATTTGTTATCCTTTCAGTATTTTGCATTTGCTGTTACGATGGGAAGTCTCGGTGTACTTGCCGGTGCAATAGGGTGCTATATGGATTACCAGGTAAGCATTTGTTTTTGTTCGAGGTGGACTTAACAAACTGAAAAAAATAAAATGTGAATAATCTTGAACGCAATTATTAGTTATTCTAGTAGGTCCAAATTCCAACAGTATTCTTCATTTTTGCAATGAATTATTTAGACAAAAGCACACTGATGTGTATTCCACCATACAAACGAGAATCTCCTCAGTACAAACCAGTTGGTCATATCTACAGGGATAGCGCGAGCAATTTTTGCAGTAAAAGATAGCCTCAGTGACAAATTCTATTCTCTTCTGTCAACATTAGGTGCAGTGACCGTATTGCAGGTAAAGAACAGCATCGAAGATTGGATGAGAGAAACCCTCATTGCCGAATATGGACACCCTTATGGGGAAGAGATAACGTTTGCATGGGATCACCTACAGTCAAAGGCACGATATTTGACCCGATATTCATTTTGTTACCTTGCTATACGGAAATATTCTAATTGCTCAGGGGTGCTTCATTTAATGCTGTCAATTAGCTGTGCTAGAAATGACGCTTCACGCTAGAGTAACGAAGATTATAAATGCACTTCAAACAGTGAACAATTAATATTTCTTTACTTTATATGGTGGTGAATGAGTAGTTCTCAGGATCCACATAATTATATGATATGTATTTTTAGTAACGTCAAATAAGCATATAATGAGACCTGCCGGAAGAATTGCTACGATATGTGCTTCTACAGAGCAATTGCTATTGTGGATTGCCAGCAATTAATTAAATATTTGCAACGATGCATTATTATTTAAAGCAAACCAAGCGTTCGTGAAGATATCTCATGAAACATTCATTTTTTTTCCGGCTGCATGGTTGTGAAATAGGTGTCCGTTTGATATGAATCATAACTGGACATATCAGGAGCCATTTTACATTTACTGTAACAAGCACACCTGGGTGTAGAACATGTGCAGCCACGAAACTCCAGAACAATGTTCTCTGTAGAACAGTTTCGTGACATTAGAGCCAACTATTGCCGAGCTGAAACCGAAGAAAAAAAATGGACATTCCAGCACAAAAATGATCTCCGTATAGTATCCTTTGCAGCTGCAAATTTTCGATGACCCGTTATAGCCATGATGGGGGGAGGCACTAACTGCTTTGTCTATTTCCTTGAGCCGAAATTAATGACAGCAAAAATTCGCATCCAGCAAATATGTTAATTTAGGAAAGGTGTTGTGGGATGGATGAAGACGACGGTGACCACATTTGGGCAAACAGCACTTGGTTTAGGAAGCAAACGAAGTATCCGAAAAAGCGCGTTCCTCTTAGCTGCTGCGCCACTTGCGCAGTCGTTCGTGAAAGGTGATCAGATATTCATCATTGATTACTTCTTTGCCAGAATTTCAAGTCAATAGCCCAAAAGATCTTATTTCCTAAAAACTCTGAGTGTTTTTCAAAGGCGATATTTCAGGGGATCTTTAAGCTCTACTGATTCCCTTCGCATCCGCATAGCGCTGATCGCAAGTCTATACAATAAACGAAGTTCACCTTGAAATGGCCTTTTTGCTTTCGTTTAATACGTCTCAATCAAATATGTCACTTGCGGCTATGCCACATGTTTATTTGATAGCACAAAACCTCAATGAACAATATCTATAGGACAAAGCAGAAGCAAACTGGTAAATATTCAGCTGTTCAGGTATTGTTCAACACCATCGTCACCGTCGTTTGCATCAACAGCGAAGTTGCATTCATCGAGCATTGCATGCACAGAGATCGGAAAAATATGCACAAACGACAAGAATAGTTTGGCGAGTAGGGACATTTGTGTTGGTGGTGCAGCGATGCGGGCAGTGTGGCCTAGACGTGTTTTTATCAACACTCAAGTACGGTTTCTAAACACTTTTTGCGAATTTATTCGGGAATCTTGCATAAGTGCGGTGATGAGGATGACTGAACAAAAGTAAATGTTCAAATTTATTTTCTCAGACTTTCAAGAACCTATCTGCTCACTCATCCCAATCACCTCAATTAAGTAATTATTGATAATTCCCGAGTGGAAACCATTCAGCTAATGCAGTGATGACTTGGCATCAGTTTTCGTTTAATGCATCGTTAGATTCGATTCTATTGCAGCACAATATTATTTTTTGTAGAATTATGAGTCATCAAAGGGTTCTCGTTAGTTTATTTATTCAAAAAATTGTTTCCGCTATGTCGCTCAGAGAGCAGCTGAATTTCAGGGCTGTTTCGCGCCATTTAAGAAGCAACTCGAGTTGCTGGGCATTCGGGTCTCTTCAGTTGGGTGCCTTTTCGCCGCTGCACTCTTTGGATGCTCATTCATTGCTTTCAGGCTCTTAAATATTGAACATTCACGACAGGAGTATTCTCTAGCCATTGCCTAATCCTTGTGTTCCATCAACAGGAGGGTTATGTCACTGTATTAACTAACCATATTTGGCCGCTTTGGCTTGGATGATGAAGCCTTTGTTCATGATCCATCTCCCACCCCTCCCTCATTGGTAACAGTGATATCGCAACATAAATGAGCTAATGCAAAAGAGCTGACATTATTTTGTGTGTTACTGGAGAAAACACTGTACTTTTAATTGACTTGAGTGTCGTTTGACGACTTTGTTCTTCCAATAGTCAAGGGGATAGATGAAACGAGGCTATTTTATAGCATTGGAGGAAAGGGAAGGGGATGGCGGGGAGGAAGGTGAGGGGAAAAAGAGGAGGGAGCAGGAGGGAAAACATATATTTGCCTTTTAAAATATTTCACTGTGATCTTCCGAAATGCGAGTGAAAATATGAACGCTGTGAATTATATGTATTTATGTATTAAAAAGCTTCTTATTCCTACTGCTGTCTTGTTTCTAGCAGTTTGCTGATGCGCAAGCATTGATAAATGAAAGTGGGCCTTACAGCGATGATTTGAATTGTTCGACACCTCAGCTGTCGTAGAAAGTTGTCAGTGCCACTACTTGGAGAACTGAAATTTTGAGGTTTTGCTTGTTTTATCATTCAGTGACCACTCATCAAAATTTCTGTCTTTCATTTTAGAGCGTTATTTTTTCTAACTATAATACCGATTCTCGATTGCTGTCATTTCTCGACAGCGCGAAGTGTTAATCTGAATGCCTTTATACGACTAAGGCACAAACAAGTATGTTTGTGTTTATTGACAGTTCACTAATATGACTGTGTCGTCGTTCACTGCAAAAGTTTCATCAGTAGTTGTCAACTGTGACAGCAGCTTCCTGCGCTGTCATTCTTCAAATCGCCCATATCTTTGTTTGAATAGGTCTCTGATTCGTCCTAAAAGTAGCGCTTTAGATGATGGTGTAACAAAGTAGGTACTGGAATTTGTAAGTTATGCAAACTTAGCGATATCTTGATTCACCTTGAAGCCGTAACTTGCAGTGATCGACGCAGCCACCAGCTTATAAGAGAGCACGAGTGGTGCTAGGGTAGCTATGAACAACACAACAAGCAGATCGATGTTGAACATACGAGCCCACTGCATTGATCTGTGTGGGGCAGCAATGAATAGAGCTCGCCGATGTCGGCCGACATACTCGATATAGTGCAATGCTGTCTGGAAGGCGTTTTGTGGCCTATCTCTCCACTCTCTTGCCATATTTTTCGCCACCATCTTGTATCTGAATAAGGAGCAATCCTTGGAATGACGGCTTTAACGTGATATGCTAGGTAATGTTGCTGGACAAAGAAGAGAGCATGAGTGAAACTTGAAGAGCAGGTTAATGCATCTTTGAAACTTCAATTTAAGATTTCATCTCACTTCTCACTTCTCCCATGTCATGCTAACAGCAAGGGACAGGAGAAGGGGGTGGGGTGAGGTGGGTGGGGAAGGAGGAGGGGAGGAAGGGTGGAGAGGATTGTCTATTCGCGTCCCGAGTTCAGCTCCTGGCTGGGTTAGTGGGAGTGATGTAATAACATCATTTCCACCTTTCAACGCATTCAAAGAAGTGATCAGTGTGTGGTGCCGAACCAACTCATCACTATGTACAGTTTAGTATCCTTTGTGAAGTGCAACAGCAGAAAAGAAATGGTCATGCGATTATAATGCCAACTAAAGGGCGGCTGCAGGAGAAAGAAAACGCGATGGAGTTCTGCTGATCAGTTTGAAAACCCGTGTTTTTTGCGGTTCATTCTTGTAAAGGATGATTCATATGGAGGGGAAGTAAGACCGCTAAAGGTACTGCAGGACATGAATGAGGGAAGATATCCTCCTGAAACTAGAAGTCGACGTCGTTTCACCTCATTCATTGAGACATTATTGCAAGTGAATTAATATTCGATAAAATTTAAGAATCGGAAAGGCAAACTTGGCACTCTCCAGAACATCTCTGATAGCACTATGGAGTGTCGACTCGGTGAGATGGTCCTTTGAAACGATAACTCCAAGTCCTCTACTGTGCACCTTTTCCAGATTGTGCCTGTTGGTTCCATACAACGGTATACCCACAATTGGTACACCGTGAACCATCGCCTCTATGATGCTCTGCATTCCACCGTTTGTAATAAGCAATCGCGTACGCGGATCGGCTACAAAACACTGACGATGCAAAAATAGGCCGAAGAACTCCGAAAGTCTATCGAGTGTTCGAACTTTACTAATCAAGCTGTAACGGTCCTCAACGAAATGCCATTCTTTGTAGGGTTTGCGCTTGCAGTTTAACTATTGACGTCTGGTGCATACCCACTTTCCGAAGTTATACTTTGCCCGTTGTTTCAAGCCAATTGTGAAAAGGCTGCAGAAAATTATTGGCATTTTGAAATAGGATATAACAGTATTTCGTGTTGGGTATTACTTTAAGGGAGACATTCATGCATACAACAAAGGAAAGCATACCGAGTAAGTCGTTCTGCGGTATGAAAGAAGTGACATTAATGTGAGAGGGGATTTGGTCAGGATTGACTCCTGGAATAAATAGACTTGGTCCAATCCTCCAGAATATGCGATAAGCGGTAAACCGGCTAAGCGCTCCAAGAATTGAACGTGCTTGGTGGGGCGTCATTGAAGACGAATTCGCTTGAGTACCTAAGGAAACCACAATGGTACCCTTGTCTGCGTATGCGATGCTACTATTCCATGGCTGAAACAAGGGAACCACTAGGAATTCAGTATGGTGAAATATTGTAGTTGATGTTGTTTCTTTATCATCGAAAGGCTCATAGGAGATTATAACCAAAATGACGTTGCAAGATCTTGATGGCGAAAACTTGAAGGAATGATTCAAAGGACTGATTACTTTGGGGTAATTTAACAGGCAAAAGAATCCAATAAATTGGAGTGCAGGTAGAACTAATCTCATAAAATCTGGAAATGGAGGATAATTTACTCATGCATGCGTGAGTTGTGATATTCCGGAGCTTCAAAGGAAACTAGGTCATTTAAATCAAATTGAATTCAGACTTCCAGTGAGCGACATCGGCCCTTAGTTTATTCGACTGGGGTAGCTATTTTATATGGTCGTAAAGGAAACAAATATGGAAGGCTACTCGCAGCGTTGGAAGTAAACAAGCATGCATACATGAAAAAGAGGTTTGGCTTGATCGATATGAAGTCCGCCGATAGGAATCACATGCGGTGGTAAGGCGTGCTCATATTCGATCAGGCGGTCGCTATTGATGAAGTAAAGTTCTGCGTTTTGTTTTATCTGAAATATTTCTTCGACCTCCAACTATCGTTCAAAAAATTTTTTAGCTTCAGTAATAAATTTATTCCTTTGTGCAATGATCGAACTATTCACATAACAATAAATACCCGCTCATGTATACAACTCAATACTCCATCAGGTAGACTAACATTGTCCACCATCATCCGAAGGAATGAGATTCTTTGATTGGCATCTTGAATAAGCAAACTTCAGGCAAGTTTCAGTGCACACAAATGAAGCTAATTTTTTCGTGTTACCTTCACTTATGTTTAGAGCCACTTTACATAGGCAAACAAATGTTACAAATATTATAGGTATACAAATAAACGACTCAATGTTCAGTGGGCAATTTTTAAGAAATGCTGTAGCTTCTGAACGAAACCGACTAACTGTCACTTGCAGTGAACTTTGTTAGCAGGTTAAGATGGCCATATTTCGTTCTATGAGGGCGAAGACAATTCTCTCCACCTTAAATGCACGCGTTCTTCCAACTTATATGACGTCTGTCAAATGCCAAAGCAGCTTGCATCCTATTTAAGCTATTACTTCAATGTTGTGATCATAAAACCCTCAAGTACATGCAGGGCTTTAAAATGGACCCATATCCTGAAAGTACAAAAACGAAGCAAGCCGGCGTTACAATGTTTCTTCCTTCGTGATTTTTCTCGAGAAGATGATCTGCTAATTCTTAAATTGGGAGGCTCATATGTCATGAAATCTCCGCAGTATATGAATTTTAGCCAATTTATGATGTTGGAAAAGATATTCTCTTCCCCTCGGCTGTTAGATTTGTATTCCCCACTCGCCTTCCTCTTGTCATCCTCTCGAAAACGAGTACAATTTCTTCTCTTGATGACTGTGGTAAGTACTACTGTAGAAATCATTGTACCTTCATCGCTTCAAACATAGCAAAAATAAAGAATGCAAAGCGATAGCTGTGAAATGAACCTCATTGACATCTGAAAATTTGGGAAATTTCCTTTTCATCTCGTAATCCTCTGTGAAAAGTCTGGAAATTGGACCGTCCATCCTCGCATAGCGTTGCGAAATCCGAGACGCCAACCATGAGAAACCACTTTGAGCAGCGTATTCACGTAGTATACATAGTCCATTTGCAATCCTTTGTATAATCGGCCAAGTAAATGAGTGGCATTGTGATGGGGGGATGTCGGCATTGAGAGGAGTGCCAGATGCAACTCGAGTTTCATCTGTAAATCCTGAAACCTCATACAGTGTTTACTAAGTGAATTGTTCATTAAGGAATGAATTTTTTTGCATGGTACATGAAGTAGTTGCTAACTGAATAAAATGTGAGATAGCAATCAACGTTCATGAGCCTAGCAAAAATAATGAAACATCGAGAAAGGCTCATTCACCTTAAAATTTTTTGCCACTGCCAAGTGGTACCATCGAGCTGCTCTGATAAATGTATGTACATGTATGGTCGTCTTTCCGTCCGATACTTTCGTCACCAGTAATAAGAACTTGTACGAGAAATTTTTACGGATGCAATTTCTACTAAAAAAAACCTACGATATAGGATTGCTTATCAGCTCCACAAACGAGCCACAGAATTTTGAAGTATTTTTTATTTCAGCAGTATTCCTTAAAGTGTGTTCCACAACGAAACTAACTGTCTTCAAAGAGCCATTCAGTTTTGTCGACAGTATATAGTTGGCGCTTTGCCAGCTGTTTTTTTTCCAATAACTTTGCAGTGGATTGGCCTGATGGGTTGGAGAGTAAAAGCGCACGTCATGGAAGCCTTCGAGGTAAAGTGTTCCGTTTACTTTTTTCTTCAGCATTCACATATTCGCATCCCTCTCTTCGCCATCTTCCGCCACCCCGTACTTCCTCTGCGGATCCATCCTCACAAATATGCCTTCCCACGGAGGAAATGATTCAAAAACCTCTTGCAAAGCTTTTTAAACGATATTTGAAAATTTGATCATTCGGAACTGAAATGCAATCATGAACGAAATTTTCTGTTGTTGCTTCCAATTCTTAGCAAAATGGAGATCATGACAACGATCATATGACTTCATAAAAAGTTTCCGACTGTTTCTGTGAAGATAGACCAGCTTACCGTCGACATCGAAGTAAATGAAGGGTATGTGCAATGCGTGAACAAAGGCAAGTTGACACGGATTGCCCGAATAAACGATTGCAACGTCGATCTGCTCCTTCTTTAGCGTTTCCATCAAATTGCTGTTCAACATCTGCAAACAACACTGCCATTTGAGGCACTTTAAATGTGTGAATCCATAATTTTATTACAGAAAATTCTTCCACTCCTCAATATTACTCGAAATTTATGGACAATAGCAGTTGTGAATCTCTGTTCACACCGAACAAAGAAAACTGTTGATGCTATATACGAAAAAGAAGGAAAATACCGTAAAACACAAATGGACTTGAAGATCAAATTGAGAGGGATCAAATGAACACGTTTTTTAAACTGGTGTAAACAGCTTG
>JAARMF010000364.1:78228-89846 GCA_022844705.1 Toxascaris leonina | reverse complement strand
TATATATATATATATATATATATATATATGAGAATAGTCTGTAGTCGGCAGCCTAATGACCATCAAAAATCAGAAGAAACGGTACCAGAAAATGAAAGGTAGCGGCATTGCAACAATTATCTATCATGGATGCAAGCTTAGTGGACAAAGAGCGCTGGGGGTCAACCCGAAACTAAATTAGGAAATGGCGTGTCTTCAGCAAAAATGGGGATAAACAAGTGGCGAAGTGTGCCATAGCAGCTTCTGCTTTCGCCCCGCCTCACTTTGTCAAACACCTTCACATGCTGCCAGCAAAGAGTATAGTATGCCAAATAATGCCTTCATACCCTAGTTGATCCTACTGGATTTCTGTAGCTGTGATCCAAGCTAACGAATCAATGCAGGAGATCAGCCACAGACACATGCACACGCACAGACATGATGCCACACCATAATGTGAAGACATAAAAGCGATGAAAACAACTCCACCGTCAATGACAATCATGGTTGCAGCCTGCAATAACTATACAAGACAATGCCGTTCCTTGGAACGCATGACAGACCAAGGGAACTTCCTCCAATGGTATTTCCCAAACTGTATGCCTAAGTGATCAATGTTTTTGCTTTCCCATGCATGTCTCCGTCTGTCTGACCATCGATCGATTTATTCAAAACAACGTTCATCCGATCCACTGCACTCTTTTTCATCAGGAATTCATCAGGAGTCTACTCGGAATCCCTTGAACGTCGACATATGAGTGTCATGATTCCTTGGAGACGGGTAATGCCTCGGGTAATGCTCGTGGTTAGCGCAGATGGTGGCTGGCTGACCAGTAGAAGGTGTCGCTCTTTATTCTCTCCTAAAACATTTATTTTCTTCGCCTAGTGGACTTGAATCGTGTTCTGATGTGTAACGTTTTATTTACCTGCAAAGCGAAGTAAAAGTTTTGTTTCCTATCTCGTGAACACAAACGAATAATTGTGTTCATTTGTACGAACATTCGAGCATGTTCGCAAAATTTGCTGAAGCATTTGCCAGTCGGCATCATTTTCGACGAATTCCCATTAGTTCATTTGAGGAAATCATTCTGCAACATACACCATCTCGTTGGTTTGACGAACCGCTTCAACGTTAGAGACAAATAATTCAGCAAAAAAATTGGAATTTACGCAGTGAACAACTTGACCAGCAAAGATTTGCTACAAGAAAGAGCTGGCACGTTAAAGCGGGAAATACGAAATAAGACTGCATTGATAGGGGCGCAACATTTTTCAACGTTGTTCCTCGACGCTGCTTCCTCCCACTAGCGACAATAATTAGTATTTGCAGCATGGAAGTGTCTCATTCAATACCTCTCTTGTATGAATACGAAAATATTACGCGAATGAAAAAGGGATCGATGTTTGATTTTCTGAGGCGATTTATTTCGTTTTATGCTTGCTGCATCATTCTAGATTTTGAAAATATAAATGATGAACATTCACGAGAATTAGTAAAAAAAAATTAATCATATTTATGAAATAAGCAGAGAAGCGCAAAAAAGAATTTAGTATGATAAGCGCTTCTGAACTCTCCCCCCCCCCCACCCCCTCCCCTTCCTCCATCATTGACCAACCTCCTTCATAAGTCTGCAGTACACTTCCTTAACATTTTAATCAACCCGACCATCCACATAAACGACGCAAGACGGAAGTCCGAGCGGTGTAAAATGCATGCGAACCCCTTAGTGTTCTCAGAGGTTTGTTGCTCCTTTCAGAGTTGAAGAATGAGCGTTATGATGTAAGAATTCTATCTATGCTCTATAGCACACTCTCTAAACCTCGCAACAATGGGATAACATCATGTTTTAAAAGTACAACTGCGATTTGCAAAACGCGCTTCTTTCATTGAAGACAAAATATGCGCAATGATTTATCTACGTGGGACTGGTGGGAGGTGGAGGGAAGGAGGAGGATGGGGGGAGGGTGGAGTAGAGGTCATCGAAGCACATTCTTTTTTGTGTTGTTGCTGATAAAGTAGCGGACTGGTATCATAAATCTCCTTTAACAGACTTTGAGGTGTCTTTCCTCAATAACGTTCATGTTCACCAAGAAATTCACTACTGTTTCACTGCCTCGGAATTCACCCAGGTGTTCACGAAGTCCGCACTTATTACACTCGCATCATTTCGATGGCTTTTATTCTTGGTCTGCATGCGCTGATGTCACTCGCCAAATTTTTTAACGATAAACAGCCAAGCAAATAGCAAGGAGAGATAGATGAGCTCGTGCTATTCGCTCTGTCTATTCCCACCATTCAAACAACACATTTGCCTAAACTGCACAAAATGCATCACAATTCACTTAGCAATCACCTGCCAGTACCGAATCTTTCATCGAAACATATCAACGCTGTAATTAACACAAGTCGGGGCAAAAGTCGCAGTGAGTGTAAAAATGATATCCCACAGGAATTCGAGTAAAATGAAGAATAGAGGAACACATTAACCTTTTTGATAAGCAGATGCCCTAGAGAAAAGGTATGTGAATACGTTTACTTCGAGTTCAATAAAAGAGCATTTAAATCACTCGGTTGAGGATCGCTGACAGTGTTCAGTTCAGTGAAGTTTTGTATATCGCTCTTTTGTTAGTATTAACGTGCTTCAGAGGTGTGTAAATAGGATCGTAATTGAGGTCAGCAAGCTGTTCAGGAATCGAGTACATATATATTAATCACAAAACTCAATTGATTCCCCTCCAACACATATAATTAAATTGCACGTGAGTCGCTTATAGCCGAATACTATATTTAATTCACGGTTTACTTCAAAATAAATGGAGAAAAGTGCACCAAACTGGTGAGAGAAAGCGAGGACCGTTAATACACGAAGATATGAGGTATCTCGGGCCCGGTGTAATGACGGTTATTCGTACTCTCGATTAGTGACAGGAGCCCTAGGAATCAATTTCTTGCCCTGAGGGTCGGAGCCAACTCTGAGGAGGGTGTTCTAAAACGAGAGATGCTGCATCACTCCGCCAAAGGGGGCTCTACCTCTTAGGAAATACTGGCATAGTCAACAATTAACCATCGTCAAACTGTGAGCTCCGAAAATTTCTGGCAATCTTTCAAAATTGTAACCGTTATTTCACTATAACATCGACAATTTGGTGGCGTAACGAAAAGGATTCCTTCTCTTATAAAGAAGCACCTCTCCACTTAGTTTCAAAGAAAATCCTCGCAGATCACAGCCTCAGTGAAGCAAAATCAAAGTTCTTGGCGAAATCCCGAAACAGACGTATGGACCGATGTTTTTAACCAAAACGACAGACCCTTCCTAACCCTCCTTCTGAGTACGTATTTTGTAAGCTTGACTGGTAACGATTCATCAGGTTTTGAAATTTGAAATCTGGTTAGATGTCTGCAAATATAAATCGTCATAAATCATTTGATGGGAGCGTGAGAGGGAGGAGAGAGGGGAAGGAGGGAGGAGAGGGGGTCGAGTGAGGAAAAGAGGAGGAACACGTAGGGCTTTTGCGGCTACTCCCCTTTAGCTCGAATCGCACGTATCACAACGACATTATCGAATGAATTGTTCAAAAAATAAACGTCATTTCCTCACTTCATTTCCGGCTAAATTCCGGCTCAATTTGCGATAAAGCTTTCAGAGTTTCTTCCATATTCATTTAGTTCTTTTGAATGAGTGAAGTTTTGCCCCGCATTGAAATTAGTTCGTTCGGTTTTGGAAATATTTCAATGAACGATCATGTCTACGATCTTCGATGCCCCAAAAAAGAGCATTTGCAGTTCTTGCAAGACATCACCCACCCCCACCGAGATAAATACTGCCTCAAGGATTCTTGTAAAACTTGAATAAGCACCTAATCGATACTGACCATCACGTGGTGCAGAATGGAAAAACTCGATTGACCACAATATGAGAGCGAAGAGTGGTGAAAAAGAAATAGTTGAGAATTTAAGAGCAAGCCTGGTCGAATGAGCACGAACACATTCAAAAACTCATCAAACAATCACTCCTCAAAGATCTAATTCCGATGACCAGAATTTATGAGTTTTCCACATATTCATAAATTCCTGTGTTGAGTGGAAATATAGTAGGTGCGATTATTGAAACACAAGCTGCATTAGGAAAGGCCAACAATAGTGGGGCGATAAGTGATAAACACATTAAAGGAGGAGAGGAAAGAAAAAATCTGAAACTTCACTCGACTATATCAGGCTTATAATGCACACGAAACATTAGAAAAAATTACGAAGAAAGTAATATGTCGAGTTGAAGAGGCGGCAAACCTATCGACAACAACGGCAAAATTTATGGAAACGCACCTACGACTGCCGATCGTTAGGTCTTCCGCAAAAAGAACACTAACTTTCACCTGGTTACGAGCTTGAACCCAATCAATATATTTGAATGGCTGTGGATGAGTGCTTATTGCTGACCCAGCTTGTCAACAAAAGATCTTGTGATCAAGCGATGTATGTAATAATATAGTGCCCCGCACGAGTTTTCGTACGACTCTGCACTAATGAACCCTGAAAAATATCGGCATTAGGTGTTACAGGTTTGCGAAGGCCCTTATTCTCTCTTTTATCAAAGTTTGGCTCAGCTCGGCAAAGCAACGTTTGCAATTTTCAATGACTTTAAGCAACAGCGAACACCAGCTGCAATAGAAAGAACCTCACTATACAGCCTCAGGAAATATTCGAACATGAACCACGTGACATTTTTCGTGGAGAATATTGAACCAGTGGATATTTTTTCGTAAATCGACTTCGATCAGCTGATGAAAGCAAGAAGACCTTTCTGCGGAATGTGGAAACATCTTGGCGCATTCACCAATTTATCGAGACCACGCAGTTGAATGCCACAGTCTGCATAGTATTTATTTGCTAAGATCTCTCAGACCGGATTACGCAATGGCCGTGAATTTTGAGATCATCAGCGAACAGCTTCTCGGAATTTCACCGCAAACATCGCTAATATGACCGACAGTAGCAGTGAGCCGTGCCTTCACGCGGAGGGTTTGTTACTGGGTACTCGATGTTGAGTAGTGGTTTGGAGCGTTTTTGAGGGCCATGTGATGCACACTGCAATAAACACTGTAGTGATCATTTGTTGACCGATACCTCCAATTGATCATGCCTTTGTCATCGCACTGTCAGCGTATGTAGTTGCAAAGCCGAGATGGTTGATCAAATCACCAAATTCAAACGTCTCCCCTGCCTGCGGGCATGAGGAAAGACGTGACGAAGAACACCAAGCAAACGAGATTATCCACCGCGTGCCAACTTTATTTCTTCAAAGCAGCAAGGAGGTTCTCTATGGAGTCCATTGTTTTCAAGAAAGGAGAGGAAATTCGATGAGAACCGCCGGGGAAAGGATCTTCGAGCGGATTTCGTTTTGTTGTCTTCGGACAGTGATATTATTCATTGTGGCAATGCCTTCGAAGAATAACTTGTGGCTAGCAACTATGAGTGTTTTCGATATTATAAAGCATAGCAGGGCTATATCCATTTGCAGAAAATAGACAGGAAATACACTTGAATTCACCTCGACTACAGCTAAGCGATATACCTGAACACTGCAGTGAATCCAGTTCACGAAACATCCGAAGCGCGACCAGTGACACTTACTCTACTGTTGCGTTGCATGGAAAAATAGCAAGGCGAAAACATTACATTCATATCCGTCAACGGAGGCCTTCAATCTGTTCTCAGCTCATAAGCTAGCTGGCACCCAACAAATGATAACACTGTCGTTTTGCGGTCCTTAATAGATCAAACTGAAATTCCACGAAAACAAGCACAAGGAAAACAGTCCGGCGGCTTCCATTCTCGAAAGCTGACAATGAAACTTGATGAGGAGTAGTCCAGTGGGACGGTTCCCTTTCTCCTTGTCGATCATGCTTAAATCTGAATGCAGCACAGGTATAGCACAGGTAGGCCGATATTTCTGCCTAAAGACAATCCATAAAAAATTATGGTATGGGTTGCCAGATATCACTGAAAAAATAGAAGGATAATAAATCAAAGTTGAAGAATTTTTCTTATACAGTTTTGGATAAAAGAGATCTGAAAGAAGTGATGCGATGCAGTGTATTTCTGGCAGGCAAACAACACTACGTGTTTGATGGCGAAGAGAATGCGTGAAGGGATTCTGAGCAAGCGTTGCTTCATTAATGCCGCTGGCAAGCTTGCCGATTCTGATAAAAGCGACACTTCAGCGCTCAAGTGCTCCTATGAAGACATAATAAACAACTTCATCTCTTCCACTTGTTCTGTGCAATAAACCAACGCCCATCCCAAACTGCGGTGCTGATATTATGAAACAGGTCTTTGGATGACGTTTTAAAGTTTAGGCTAGTGTTTGTGGAGGCAGAATTGCATCATGTGTGAGCGCTCATATGGGTTGAATACTGATAGCATCCGTATGTTCATTAAGTAAAATAAGTGCTCAACCCTCACCATCCACATCATGAAAATGAGTGTTCTCGTCTAGACAGAAATTATCTAGTTGATAGGACGCAAAATAAGTGGACAATTTTGTGGTTTTGAGAACATTTAGTGAGCCAATGTAACGACGTCATCAGTGATCCCTATGAGAGCGCAGGGGGTGAATTAGTCTCCATACTCGAAGAGTAGCAACAATTCAATCAGGCGATATTTAATCTCAGAGCCTCGTAAGCATCCACTCAGTTGTTTATATTAGTAGCCTAGCGGAATGTTTATCAACGAAAGTGCCCATTCCTCATGTCTTACCAAAAATGTTCTGAGGAGAGATAGCCGAGGATCAATTAATTAGTGTCTTCGGAAGGCTAAAGGATAAGCAATGAGTAATTCTTTATATAAATCGTAAAAGGAGGGTTTCTGGAATTGAAATTAGAACTGAATTTACAAGAGGGAAAATAAGATGCATCGAAGAAGTGCCCAAAATTCAATAGCTCATTCTCTTCAAAATATCCATAAATAATTTCAGCCCACTTTTGAAAACCCTCTATTATTACTCCTTGTAGGCTGAAAGAAATGATAATTATATGAGGGTTTGTTTTTCGAAAAAAATTGCGACAAGTAGACTGAAGAAGCAAATCCTGAACCATTTTATATACTAGAGAGTGGCCTGAAAACACAAATTTTGGAACTCTCGATCAGCAATCCCACTTACCGCTGTCACTCTGAGCTGAATCAACGCATGCAAATTTTGGATTTTAAGTTCTTAAGTGTAGAGTTGCTCTTACCTAGCGAGAAGTTGATATTGCGCAAGCCATCGGTGATTGACGTAGCCAACCTATGTATTAGTCTAGAGGAATGTCTACCAGCGGAATCGGGCCTTTGCCGTGAGATGATAGGTTTACCGATAACGAATTGAAATGTGTTTGAATAAATTTAAGAGTGCGCTAAAAAATGTATGTCTTTCAGTTCTCTAGTTCATTCGCATCTAGGTGATCCGTGGATCTACTTTCATCTGGCTGCATAGAAAACCGAAGGGTTTCACGTGTGCGGACGAAGAGGTTCGGATACACAAACACACATGCACGAGTTATTCAACTCAATTGAATAACTCGTTATCGCGTCCGCAAATTCCATTTGTTTTTTCTCTTCTCCTCCGTTTCAGCTGTTGTCGGTGAGCTGACCGAAATGCTGACGCTCAATCGGTTGCAGTCGCTTTGAGTCGTGCTCATTTAAAAGATCTCAACTAGTGGCCAGTCACAATGAGGAGGATGACCAGGCAAGGATAGGAAATCCAACTTTATGGAACGGTCGTGTGGGCAGTCATATGGTTCTATGAACCGTGTCCATTCATTACGGATTTCTGAAAGACGATGTGCAGAGAAGATGGAGTGCGTGAAACGGTATATTCATGATGGAGCGTTTTATTTTATGGGTCTATTTTCTGTATTGTATTTGTTGATTATGTTTATTCGAAAACTGCAAAAAATGACGTCACTTAATTTGAGGAAAATGAGCGCTGAAAGAAGCAGTATTACTTTAAAGAGTGCAAATATAAGAAGAAGTTAAAGTGAAGGCAGATAACAAGAAAGGTGAGATGTACGGCGATGACGCGACTGTGAATGGTCAGCAGATGAAATGAAACAACGAAGGTGGAAGAAATCGATTGCCTACAAAAATGCAAAATTCTTCTATGAAGTTGCCGTGATCCTTCATTTCACTGCCTCTATATATATATATATATATATATATAACCGTAAAAAATGCTTTATCACACATTTCGAGCACATCTGACCACGGATAACTGATAGCACTCATCATACCGCTACACGTGTCGTGCTTGAAAGACCCGACTGCTGCAGTCTCGGCTTTTTAATCCACGAAAGAACGGAACAACCAAGTCGTCGAAACATTTTTAAGTGCTTTGAAATAAGGGAAGCCGCGCCTGCTGCCTAGTATGGACGTCGCCCGTTGAAAGGCTGTCAATTCCACTTTCTTCCTGAACATCACTAACCTCGCTTGATGGTGGAGGTGCACAAAGAGCCACTGACGCAGATTCACACACGAGCTGTAATATCCTTGGATGTCATTAAGAGAAATAGTGTTCGGTGGATAGGCTATCAATAAATTCATGATTTCAACCTGTCATAACAACTCCTGCCCAGGGAACTGCACATAAGTGCCATGTCTGGAATGTTTCCAGCCGCCTTCCTCGTCATCCAAGAAAACGCCCCAAAGATTATCCCGAACTTAGCTCGCTCAGTGTTCCAATAGCTAGCAAATGACATGTGCTTGCTAGTGCATTATTCTTAGAGAAAGATTCTTCTATATGTGACCATTCGAGTGACCACTTCAAGCTGGTTTTGCAAATCAGCGTCGTTCGTTGGTAGTGGAATCGGCTAGGTGGCTCCTAGGTGGCTCTTCCTTTGCATCCTCGTTCCCCGGATTGCAGCACAGGCCATCAGTTGCGCTCTTGACTCAGTCCAAAAGCATTTCGAAGTGGTTCCTAATTACCTGACAACCAGCAACATGTGAAGTCCTTGGTGTCATGTTTAAAAGAATTTGTCCGAATTACTGTAAGGTTAGAGAAATGCTCATGTCGCAGTATGCAGACTTTTCATGCGCATTTTCGTCATGAGGACATTTGCGCCTTACGTACGCTCGTTCGATAGAAAGCTCCAAGCATCGTATGCGAGCATTTGACATGCACGTTTGACATGCAAACAAGTTAGCACTTTGCTGCGTGAATGCAGCTTCGATAGTTAAGTTCTGGAGCAGTTTGAACATGATTCGTCGGAGGGTTATAAGGAAGTCAGTTGGGAGGATACTGGGAAGTCTTTCTGCATAGGGAGGTTGCTCAAGAATGTGATGACTTCTTATGGAGGTTCAAAATGGCGGAAGTCTGCAGTGCCATGTAGCATTGTTGAGTGTAATTCTGCCAAGAGTTCATACATTTCAAAATTTGCATTTATGAAATGTGCAACAGTGAAGCCATATCTGCGAATGCATATATTTGTCAGACAGCTAAAGAGGTGATGAACATTAACGTTTAAGAACTTCGATGCTCTTAATAGACAACTCAATCACACCTTCCACTTACAGGTCACCTCGAACGGCAAAAAGCGACTCTTCTGTAGAGTGTTTGTGAGGGTGGATGCTTCATCTAAAATCTGCAGTGCGTTTTATCATTTACTAGCGGTCCATGCTACCGATTGAGGCGACGAGCTAATAAACTTCAAAGTGTATGGTGTCGTACCCACGTGTCACATCATACCAACTTTTCGTGCACGATTCTGCTCGTTTCCGGTTTAGGTTGTGCAAAAAGATAAGCTTCATACGTATCGATCGCTCACATGAATCCAATTTCTTCACACACTCCGTACATTTCGACCACACAGAAGTCATGCACTAGAGTACAATTCTTCCTCCCTTGCCCGACCTTCCATCCATTTCGCCCTCATGATTTTAGCAGCTTCGGTTTCCTGCAATATGACTTCAACCGTGACGGTTTTTTGCAGCTTTTTTACTTTTTACTTATTTCTGCGTCATGAGAACGTGAAGACGTTGCAATCTTTTATTCGCAGAGATGAGTTCATCATCGAAAAGCAACATTTGAAGTTTCCACACCCTCCGTTCGAAAAACTCCGTTTAGAGCCGTTCTTGATGCGATTCCCAATGTGATGTCTTTTCTTTTTTTATTGCCTTTTTCGCAGATGCATGTTAGCACACGAACGGATGTACGTCCAGCGCCTTGCTCTCAGAGACCTTGATATGCTGCATCATCCACAGTCGAACCAAATGCCTGAATAAAGTTGATAAAAAGTAGGCATAATGGAACATTACCCTCTTTGCGTCTCTTGGTCAACTGTTTTGTGACATGGCTCGTGGTTGTGGAATTGTGGAAATCGTGGATTGTGGAAAAATTTTCCCGATTCTCTCTTTCGCCCTTACTTCTCCCTCTTAATTTCTATTGATTTTCTCTTCGAAGCCTTCATCGAAAAACACCCTTCGCAGCACCTCATCATCTATAAAGTTGCTAAATTACACTCGTTTTTCATTTTTTTCTGAACGTCTTTCCTCCTTCCTTTTCAATGTTTTCACTCTCTGATTCTTCGTACACAAAGGGCCACATTATTTCTTATATCCTCGAGACTGCCTTCTTTAGGAGCTAGCAAGGTGTTGCTGCATTTCACTTCGCCTTAGTCTTGACAGGTCAGATCTACAGTAAACTCTAGCCATTTTCAATCTTCTGTGCCTAATCAAATTTTCCTGTTTCAGCGAGGTACCTCTGATCAATTCATTCCGTCGATGGGATTCAGACTAATTCGCTCAATGGAGACTTATTTGAGGAAGTCTGTGCATATCTAAGCAGTCTAGGCACAGTTCTTTGTTCCTTCTTCGTTTCCAACTAGAGAAAAAACCGTCAAGAGGCATCTTAATCGCACCTCCGCTCACAGCATTTTGATGCTCATTCCCGCTGTAACTGTTTCTTGCGCATGCACTCGCTCCTCATCAATAGAAGAAGAATACTCTCGCTAAGCGATCTTTAGTCTCCAAGTTTTTTGGCTCTGATGGAATTTTCCATGAAGGTGAAATGAAGAGATGAGTAAAATGTGACATGCTCAAGAAATATGCTACTTTTCTGCAAGGGAATCATGAATGCAGAAAAGACAAAAATTAAAGTTGGAAACCCAACGAAAAGGTATTCGAATGGAAGGAACAACCTTCACTGAAAAAACTCTAAAGTACAGATCAACGGTAGAGCCAGGGGTGGATGCCAAGTGAATACGTGTGCAACATGTGGTGTCGGGTCATCGAACGTCCAGCAAATTTCGAACTGCCACTGTGATTAACACAACTTTTGCCTTGCAGTTGCTATAGCTCACATGTTTCTCCCTATGCAGATAGCGTGCTGTGTAATTCCTTCAACCGCAAATCTATTTTTCAGCTATGTATGATCGATTATTGAACAACTGTGGCAGTTTTCAGCGTTGTTAATTCATATAGCAAACAGCCAATGGGAACATGAATGATCAGCAGAACGTTTCGTTTTGAGTGCAGCAAAATTCCCTTTTAGTGTCGTGAACGCGAATTTCAAAACTGAGCACGCGGATTGGACATCGGGAAAAGTTCCAGAACACCTGATAAATGGTGCAGTCAGTTCGCTCCTTTTTTTACAACCCCCCCCCCCCCC
>JAARMF010000364.1:62770-77468 GCA_022844705.1 Toxascaris leonina | reverse complement strand
CCCCCCCCTCACCCCGTGAATACTATCGGGCATAACTCCAAACATCTTCCAAGCAAAGGATTCCTCGGATAGCTCGGATTTGGAAAATGTCGTAAAACGTCAGATGGTTTTAAACGTTTCGTATGCATTCGCGTTTGGAAAATAAGAAGCAGCGTTGAACCGCAACTAGATGAAACATGCACTGCTATTCAGTGAATGTTTCATCGAGCTGAAGTTAAGAGCTGTATGCTGCTTTGCAAGCGAATGCTCCCGCACGACATCTGGAATCATCACATATTGCCGACGATTGTGAGTTCGATCTTTCCGATGATTCCTAGATTTAAAAGATTCCACACTAGCAAGACCGTAACGCTTGAGCGAATGCGCGCGTTCCACTGCATTTACCTGTAGTGATCGAGTGCACTTCATTGTCATGTTTGTTTTCCTCTCGGTTGGTGGGGTTCATGCACTGGTTGAGTGCAACTGCAGTTAGCATTGCTTATCAGTGAAATGCTGGTGATGCATTTTGCTGTCGGGCTGAATGTTGCACTCAAAGAGGTTTATACAAAGTTTTTAGTTATCCATAGTCGATGCTGCCATTTGCCCGATTGCTGTCTTGGCCGAATGGAAGTACGCGCTTATGCGATATGCAGTTTGGTTGCGTCCATCGGATGTCATTTTTTGCACGCCAGAGACAAGTTCCTGAGCAGTGTTTTCGCCCGCCACTTCGTGAGTTCAAGACGTGGTGGAAGATGGTGGTTGCTTGTTTTCTGTACATTATTGCTCATTGTTTGGCGTTACTTTAGTATGTGGTATGGTTCTAGATATTTATGCGTACTATATTAGGCAACGTTCTTTAGCAGCCATATGGAAGATAGAATTGCTATATTCCTACATACTGGAGTGTTAATCGAATGACTTTTGTCATTCGCAAGTGTTACCCCATCCCCTTTCTCCTCCAACCTTTGCAAAAGTCCCCAAGCAGTCGCTTCGCCGGCTTGTGCAACTTTTTAGTTTTTCATGAGCAGAGACAGTTTCAAAATGTGTGAGACGGATTCCAAGTCGCTAGGTTGTCAACACTTGTTTGTCAGATACGCCAAAGCTCTCTTGGGTCATTAATGGGGGTTGAAGCAGGTGCATTCATGCTCGTTGACCACTTAGGGAAACGAGAAGCCCTCTGGTGCACACTCAAGAACTGTTTCACAATTTTTCGTCTCGGAAGCGGAAGCTTCTCGTTCCCTGAGTGGCAGGATTTGGATCCAAAGCAACAGATTTAGCGTCATCTGTTCAGTTCATTCCCATCTTGGAGATCGCGCAGTGACGGTTTCCCACTGACGGCCAAATCGTCATTGAGAATATGTGTTACAGAACACATAGCCCTCACTTCATCTTATCCTGTTATATTTTTTTACCACACACGTCTATCAGTCATTTGCACTTCGAGTGCATGTATCTTTGCTCATTTGAATTCCGTACCAGCTTCTTCCTTCTGGTTTCTTTGAGACTCGATCGAATTTTTTCTACGTCCGAAGGCTACCGCGTGTACAGTTTCGTTGGTTTTAGTAACAAGGTGATCGGTCGTGTCTTATATCATCTTGATGTGCGGATTTTGCAGTGCTAGGCTAGAGGGAAGCGGCTATCGTTTTTTTGAAGGATGAGTTTCCCATCTTTCAAAGTCGTGATACTCGAATGGTATCTATTGCCCCCATCAAGTGGGAATCTTGCATTTTTTCGGAGATATTTGAATGACCCTTGAAGAGGTGGAGAAGGCTGTGGAAAAGGCATTTTCAATGTTCCCTCATGCTTTCGGGTGCGTGGCGAAAATGGCACTAAATTCTTTAGATATGCATCTCAAGTATGCTATGCAATCCGCAGCGTATTACGCGCCGTGATTAGTTGCTTCAATGAACTGGGCCAAAGGAAGAAGTAGCGAAAGAATCCTGAGCAGGCTCGAACATCCTACAGCTTTGTAATTACAAGCTGCTTTTTTCAGGAATGGAGAACCAGTTGGAGGCGCAGTTGACAAATATCCGAGAGGGGGACTACCAGTGTGTGAGTTATCAGTCACAAGTAACCAGCGCATCCGACTGGACGGCAAGTGTTACAACATCTTTCACTGTTATTACCTCGGCCGCTTTCGTGCGTTTCATGCGAATTTCTGCAAAACTCATGGCGATATCATTTCTATGTGTGGCTGTGGGAATGTATTCGTTCCCTTAGGAACTTCAATTAGCACATGAGGAAAGTTAAGGAGAGGTTTGGGATATTCTTTCTACATCCAAAGTGCCTCATTTACTGCTCCCCGTTCCGATTGGTTGATTGCTTCGCAAGTAGTAGGGCTCAGTAAGGGTTGATAATGAATCTGTTCACGGAATTTTTGAGCGAGTTCAATGCGGACGAAAAGCAATTGCGATGGTGTGGTTTTGCATAGTTGTCTGGATTTACATTTAAAAGACATTTTTGTTTGGATGTGCAACTGTTTGGATGTGAACGGGGAATGGTGATTGCAGTTTTGTAAAGGGGTTGGTTTTTGCGAGAAAACATGCTGCTGAGGCGTTGCCTCCATTTTTGAGTACCGCCGATTTTATAGGTCGAATTGCAAAAAGCGCATTCAATACGCGAGCGATTCTTCACACTGCTAATATAATTGATATGGGAACCGCAGAATTGATTGTTTTAAGGTGGATATTGGGAGGTCACAATTAAACAACACGGTCAGCTGCGGTGGAACGTCGGACGTTCAACTTTCTTTCAATCGGTTGGTGTTACTCGTTGTTATGTATGATTTCATTTGTGATAAAAACATATTGTGTTTAATTTCAAATTTTGAGTTTCATTATAAGCCGACAAATCCTCTGTGAATGTATGTGGCGAGAGGGTGGTGAAATGAAGCGAGTGCACCTTTTGGTAGAATTTGTTCGATTTGTTGTGTTTCGGTGTTGATGCGTAAAGCGATTGCGTTCCACCATCTAATGGTGGCAGTACGCCGATTCGTGGTGCCGCACACCGAATATATTGCGCAAATCTCGAAGACAGTGGGTCGCACAATATCAAAATTTTCAGAGACCAATGTTGCTTTCATATCGAACCACTGCCGGCTTCTTGAGTATTAGGGAGGCATTTAGCCTTGGCTGTTCTCTTCCGTCTCCTCTTTTCATGCTGTCACCATGCATGCTATCTGACGGTTTTGTCTTTTATCAAGGCAGTTATCCCACAAAGGTCTGAAGGAGAGAAATTCATATTGGTTTGTAGGGTCAATCCGCCTCAGGAATTGTTTCGCGATACAATCTTGTCCTCCGATATTTACTTATTGACTGAGCTTGCGAAGACGCAGAGCTACGATCAAGAAGTACATTAGAAGGTTTGCACGAGAAGTATTGTGTGACAGTTTATTTTCATCACTGACTCCTGGAATCGGAAACGTTGCTGCGGCAGCTTTGTGCGCCAGTAAGTGTCCTTGTAGTGCAGCCGAATACTAGCGCTTCTTCTGGTGTGGAATATGTGGCTCTGAATTGGGTCACAGTTGATGTCACTGAAAAGGATGGGATGGCAGGTGAGATGGAGGAATCAAGCAGTGCACTAAAGGGGGGATAAGGACGGTCAGTTCGTAATGTGAGTGGTGGTCGATATGCCTCTTTTACTCTTCTGTGTGGACAGTGCTGTGGTTTAAAAGAGACGATAGAGGACTGTTCGAATAGGTTCTGTTGGATACGAAAGAGATCCTAGGCGATAGGAGGGATCGAGACATTGCTGGTGGTCATGTTCAGCATCGTTACTCAGCATATCGCTGAGGTGGGACTATGTTGTTGAATTGGTTGTTACCTTCAAAATATGATGTAACTGGAGCTGGGATAGCGTGCGTGCGATGTCATCGCATTTTGCAAGAATGAAGCGAGCGATGGGCAGGGAGAGAGATAGAGGGGAGCGAGGAAAATAGCACGAATCCTCGATCCTGTACGGCGGTACAGAAGTAGGCGGTAGCCATGTGCAATATATGTCGCACCTCTATGGTAAACTCGGCCAATATTATATAAAGTAGCACACAAGCCGTTTGTATCGACTCAGGCTTCTGCTACACTTTGATGTCGTCTATGAGGCCTATGGCTAGCGCCCGATGTTTTGTTCCTCTCTCTAGCTCATTCCACAATAATTCATTGCAGTTACGAAGTGGCAGTTTCGGTGCTTGTACGAGTGTTTGTGCTTGAATCGGGCATTTGGGATGAGTTGACCAACAAGCAGAGCGCTCTTGTGCACTTTTTTTGGGACTCTGTCGATCGCACTCTCAAACTCATTTCCACCAATGGAGTGCACGTATGTTTTTATTGTTTGTTGTTTCTTCATAATGGTTGATTAAAAACGTGGAGTTCATGTACAATTCTGAAATCTCGAAGTAACGTCAACAACAATAAAGTCTAGGCTTAAATTGCTTTCGTATTTTTGTTTTTATGTCTCAATTACTCCCATAAAATAGGCCGCTCGCCTCACAGAAACTTCATGTTGGAGGTGTTGTAAGCAGTGCCTTCAACAGGATCTACAGTAACAAAATATTCCATCGCAGCGCCAGCAAATCCGTTGTAGTGGAATGGTCTAGGACAACGGCAAGCCTCATGATGCAATATAGGATGTGATTCCGATGCCAGCCACACATTGAAGGGACTGTTTCTTTGTATCGGACGGTGTAACATGATCTGAGGTGAAATTCATGGCGCAGTTACAACGTCAGCCTTTTCGGGCTCAAAAGGAGTGTTATTCCAAATTTCAGTTGATTTCGTTTCAGATCGATCGTTATGCTTCCAAGACTGAGAAAAGCAAGACATTGTAAAAATTCAACATTCAGGGCAAACTTTTGTCTGAATTTTCGGACTTCCACTTCTGCTTTCTTTCTTTTGGTGAGCGTACGTTAAAACGTGATTAGCATATCGATATACATGTGGACGCATTGAATAGCCTCAATAGAATCACAAATGGCTACGAATTTCACACTGTTTTGAGAGATTTTTATTGAGTCGCGGCGATATTTTGCTTCCATTGCTATAAGACAGTAGCATTCGATTCATCATCGACTTGCATATGAACACTTACCCGAAGTTTATCGCTCTCTTTGCGTTCCTCCCTCCCTCCTATCCTATTTTCTATGAATAAGTAGGACCATTTCGTTCTTCCCTTCGGCACGCACTTAACTGCAATCACTGTGGTGGCAAAGTGGGACTTTGGAAATTAAAAGTATAAAGGAAGCAAGGCATGTCAAGGTGTGAATAGAGGTAGTTTTTGTTGTATTTTCTGTCGCTCGCTGAAAGTTCAAGTGCAGTCTTTTTGATTATGCCGTTGTCTGCTGTTTATTCTCAGCTCCTTTATCGCAGCTACTCGTAGCATCGCTTATGAGCCTTTCTTAACGCATTAACAGTAATTTTGCTCAGCTGAACGTAGGATGCGACGCATTCGGTGGATCACATGTTGTTTGTGGATAATACATCTCGCAGTGTTCAGATGTTTTCTTGGTCAAAGTCACAAAACTGCACTTCACCACCTATTTATCCACATTATTTTTCAGATGCTGATAAATAGATTCGTTATGACACGTTCCATCTCACTTCTGCAGCGCAGTAAGAATTTCGTTCAATTTGACTGCGACAGTTCCGTCTCGACTACGGTCTATGGATTCGGCTTCGACTGCACTGAAGATATCGGACCGGTCAAACCATTAATTGCTTCCGTTGTTTACTTTTTGAAGTGCGCCAAACTTGTTTCCTTTGTCGTTATCATTGCTTGTCATTGTTGAACAGCTTCCCGCCGCGAGCATAAATAATGTTGCGGAAAGCAATATCTCAGCTGTAGCCATGTATTGTGCCAGGTGTGTTTTATTGTGCGTGATAACATCCTTCTTCACCCATCGCTTCTCCATATCTGCTATATGGGCATACAGACACCGATTTTACCAAATTATGTCGGGTTGTCCTGATACGCAGTCTGCGATCGTGACTTGCTGAGTCCTTTTAACGAGGCAGTGCGCATGTGGGATGAAGCACATATGTGCGTAAGGCGAAAACACACTGGGAGTATTTAATAAATGTGGCATGGCATAATGGACACTGCAGTATTGTCTGCGTGAAAGCAGGAGAGTTTGTTTTTGTCGAGTGCCGTTACTTTTGTTTTTCAGTTCATGATATCTGTGAAGCGTGTGCTCACGAATTTGTCAGAGACATCGCCGTACCACGCGTGGAGTGTGCAGTTTTCATCCTCAATTCCATGGTCCACTGATAATTCTGGTAGGTTGCTTTGAAATATTCGGTTCGTGGATTACATCTTATCGTCGTTTAGAGATGCACGCACCACTGTTTTAGAATAAGGAGAAGTTGTTGTTTTATTAAGGGGAGGGGTTTATTCATACCACCACATGGGGTGTAATCCGTAGCATGCTGCGTAAAATATCATTGTTTAGGTGGTGGGTATCGCAAGCTACAGAAAACTGGCAACTGCGGTGTGCAGATATGAAAACAACAGCAACACCCAAATACAAAACGTCAAGTACAAAAGGGAGATTAATTCTATGAGTGATGTACCACCGAAACAGCGAGCGAAAGGACTCACTTAGTAAACCACAGATCATAATTCCCACTTATTCTTCGCAGTTTGTTGTATGTTCCAAAGTAGGACTGAAATAACGCAGAATGAAGGCGATTTACTTTTATATTGCTTTTATGCTCTTCTTGCAGTGTCACCATGCATATTTAAAGAGGAGAAGCCTTTGAAAGGATTTGTTGCCTTATATGCAATCTGTAAGAGTGCTTACTCATGAGCAAAATGTTTGTTGCCTAAGTATAGGTTGTTAGGAATTGCTCAACGGGATGAAGAGGAAGCAGTTGGTGTCTCTTATTGTTTTTCATCGGCCCTTTATCGCTAAAGATACTCATTTGCGCTTCAAGCATTATGAGACATTATTTGCTTTGTTCTTTACAATTCGATCTGTAGAAAAAGAACTTTCGCAGTTGCAACGATAACATCGCAGACAATTCCATGTTCTTTAGTACCAAGCTCTGTTGTTTTTGCAACACTACGTGATACTGTGTGGGATGACTGGCCGCAATCAATGTTCATTGTTTTTGCAGCACTCAATTATATGCGCGATATGCGCCAATCAGCGCTACCTCCAGCGTACCCTGAAAAAATGAATCACGGGTGCCGAACTTCAGCAGTTACCCATTCCTCAGGCTGTTCCCATAACAACCTGTATCCTTCAGCTGCAACCATACCGCATTGTGCTGTCACACCCACTAAACCACCCATTGTTCCCAGCTATCGTGGAAGCCTATTCACCACACCGTACAGCCCGCTGGCTGGTATGGATAACTCTGTAACCACATGCATGGCTGCCTCAACTTTCGTAAGTGGCACACCCATTAAAACGACACCTCCAGTGAAGCAGTACTTCGATGGCACTTCATCACCAAGAATACCTTGGCAAATGTCACATGCAGATACTGCACCGAATGAAAGTGCTCCAACGAACAGTAGACTGCCAAACAAACCGGCGCCGATTCCTCTCTTTCCATCGAAAAGCCCCGTCACGGCGCAGACTTCTTCACTGTTCGCAGGAATGATCAGGTCAAGCCACATGGCCACTTTCGCGCATGAGATTGACTGGAGTTATACGAAATGGCCTTCGCAGGTGTCTTTGGTCGATGATATGCCACAGGGCGCGAAAGGATCGCTGCATTTATCTGGGGACCTAGCTAAGGAGGAATCTGCAGGCATCAGCGGTCCCTCAATTCATGTGACTCTTCAACGTGGAGGAACCGATGAAACGAAAAGCATGTGCAATAATCCATTCAGTGCAGATAATGGCCTTTTTTCGAGTATTTTATCGTTGGTAATTGCTCCTTTTTTCTCTTGTTTCTTTGTTTCTTTCAAAGTAGAGCTTGATAAGCAAATGTGCCTCGGTTTACTCCTGACATTGTTGAAAATGATAGGGACGTGACGCGAATATTGTTGCTTTTGGAACTGAGAAAACAATTTTGCAGAATTTCGATTTTTTCCCACAGTAGTTCGATCTTGTTTCATGAGTTTTTCAACTCGTTCTATAGGAAAGGAAGTGCCCATTCGAAATTGCGATTCCTGGAATATTGCTCGCATCACACATCGAACCTTCACATATAGATAGCATGAGACGAATTTCTTCGTCGGCTGAGAAAACGACACGAAGAATTCGACAAGTCCCCACACCGATGTTTTTTGGAGAGGTGGGCAGGAATTCGGAAACCGCTTTTTTGCTGTTTTCTGCTATTTGGCGAACAAAAAATTTGAAGACCTTAACGTCAGCACTAAATTCCACCATTTCTCATGAGCCCTTATCGCCATCATCAGTGAGATGGCAAAGAGAACGCCAGGTAATTCGTTTTTTCGAGGGTAAGAGTTGCGTTGTGGAATAATTATCGTACGGCTGCTATCGCTCGCAAATGGATATATTGGTTGGATTGTTTCTTGTCGGTTTGGGGTGAATAACTTAGTGATAGCATTTCGCAAGTTCGCTTTCTCGTTCGTTGTCTTTACGCCTCTCTTTCCTCCTTTCAGCCATTGAGTTTTAGTATGATCGTTCGTCACTGTGGAAAAGTGACGAACCGTACATTGTGGAAAATGAAGTGGTACTTGTCCAAATAGACGGTGCGAGTAAAGAGCAGTTCAGCTCAGCAGATCTTTCGACGGAATTTTGCAAATCCACTGGAATATTTTCCAATGCATTGCACATGAAACCTGTTAGTTGCAGTCAGAATTTTTGTTGCAGACGCCTAAGACCTTTCACTCTTGCTCATCTATCTTCCGTTTCGTTTCTTCTCTAATGATTGGACATTATTTTTCCGTAAATTTTGTTTTCCGGATTCACTCAAAATTTGTTTTCTAACTGAATTGGTATTCATATGTATTGGTACTGGTACTCATATTGGTACTCATATTCTTTATTGAAACCTTTATTTATTCTTGGATGTGACAGTGCCAAAGGTGACGCTAGTTGATATTTGGCAACTTTTTAATATTTTTCTTTAGAACTCAGGCACGCCGGAGAGCCATTACAAAACGCCATCGGGAGCGCATGTTGACGTCGATTACTTTGAGTGGGAAATGCTTTCAACTACCAGTGGTGACTCGCGGTCACTGCATACTCCGCCAACAGGCTCACCCCTCAAGCATCCTGTAATGGATCCTATTGGAACACCACGACCCGGTGAAGGTTTGTCATGTTTTTATGCTGTGTCTGTTTTTATTCTGTCGCAATCGGAGCTTAGTGGTGCTTTGATGGCAGATCTCTTCTTGTGACAGAAAATAGGATTGACCTCCGGGATATTATGAGGATAATAACTTCATTGTGACGTTGGTTAAATGCAGTGACTGGATTCCAAATCAACATCTGATGATATTTCCTTTTTTTCACCCTTGTTGTATGATGTGCTATTTGGGAAGTCGTCGTTTTTTGATTACCAACCTTTCTGTGAATTTGAATTGTGTTAGAGTTAGTGCAAAGGTGAGAGGAGCAGACATTGAGTACTAAAGATATTGTAAGCTCGGCCAGTTTGGAATATAAAATTTGCAGTAATAAAATTATATTGAAACATCCGCTGCGAAATTCTCATAAGCGGTTTTGAGACGCAACATAAGGGAAATGTAACCTCAAAAGACGGCGCGGACGCAGCAGAATCTGATATAAAATTAGAAATTCCATACTTCCCGAATTCATACGCATAGGATTGCCGTATACATGGGAATTAACTTTGGCAGGTGGCAGTGTACTATTGAAGTATTGTGATAGCAGTTTATCACCGGAGCAGCTTTCAAAGCAAGGCTTCGTGAAGCGATGCTTCGCTCTCATATTTCCCGTTTCCTTGTCTCGCTATTCTCTGATGTAAATGAAAATATTTCCATAGCTTAAATGAAGAATTTGAGTGCGCGTTGTCATAAACTTCGTAGGAATAGGCAGGAACAATGGATTTTGTGGGATGGTGAGAGGGTAAGGTAGAAGAACAATGGAAGCGCTGCAGTAGAACTCCAAAGCAAAGCCACGGATCTATCACACGTTCACTGTCCCGATTTATACAGTGAAAAATTTGCAGCGCGTCGAGTGAAAGCCGAAACTGCTACAAGAAATATTCCTAAGGAAGCGCAGAAAGGCTCAACGGGGGATGTTCTTGACGTCATGGCTGGACTGGAAGAAGCACTTCTTGGGCTCAATTTCACCGGATTGTCGTCGCCTGTCGAAGATGACGAAGCGTTTGGCGCAGGTGACGACCATCGCTGATTGTTTCATGTGGCTTCTACATTTGGAATTGCTTTTACTTTTATTCGCTTCTAAGTTTGTCTGTCTAACAAGTTGCATTTGTTTTGTCGTCTGGCTGAGTTACGATTGCCCACCTTGGCAATATGTCCCCTCCACAACGTTTTAATTATTCTCATATTCTGTGCATTTTGTTATAGTCCATCTTGTAATTTATGAAGCACTTTTGGAGCATTTTCTCTTCAGGTCGAGTCGAATATGAGCTCTAGAGAGCAACTTAATAGGATAGGATGTGAGTTGAGAGGGAAATCATGTTATGAAACCTTTGAGGAAGTCATGGGTTTCTCACATAAGACTATGCTGTTGTCAGTCACTTAAAGTGGAAATGCTCATCACTACTCATATTTGAAGCAGTCATTTTGGATTTGAGTACGAGGGAGGGGAGTGGGGCAGAGAAGGAAGGAAGAAGGGGAAGAAGTTGTTGGCTAGTATGATTAGAATCAGGATGCTCAGTGACTGTTTCAACTGATGGCTGCCACAGTGGAGTCCCAGTGCGTCATTTTTTAAAGGTGCACTCCGATTGCGGTTTCCTTCCACCGTTGACAGCATTCTCTGTCCCACTAGCTCAATGCCATGTGCACTTGTTTTCCTTCTTCTGCCTAGATATTACTGTAGAGAATTTCAAATTCAGTTTCTGTGTTGTTATGTCGCAACGAGCAGCTTCGTATATGCATGCATATGCATGCATGTTATTAATCGTTTATTCTTGTTTCAGGTAGTATTGTTGAAGTCTTTCAACTGTTACTTTTGGGTCACCACCTTTTTATTTTTTCATTGTTTTATTCTTTATGGTGCTTGCTCTGTTCCATATAACCTGTGATGACGTAGAGCTTGAGATGGGCTGATTTGAGCCGGATGGAAGGTGTTGACTTGAGAGTGGAAGTACTTCTTGTGCAACTGATAGGCGTACTTTCACACGACCTCTCTTGTTCTCTTTTTTATCGCACTGCCAGTGCCTTCCGTGGCTTTAGTCATTTTATTCTTTCACTAATTCGTTGTTGTTTCATAGAGTTAGAACAGGCAGTCACGCAGTAACTCTACAAAGTTGTGCCACGAGAGGGCTCACTCGAGGATTGTTTGTTATTCGTTCTGGAGTCGTTGTTCGAATTGGTGTTGTTATTTTTCAAGTAGAGTTCTTCGTTTGCGTTCGTTTTCCGACTTCCATTCAGCCGAAATAAAAATGCTTTTCATTCTTGTTTTGCTCGAGCGACGTTTACCTTTGTTTGAGAAGAACTTCGGAACACTTGAAAATGGTAACAGCATGGCGGTCGGGCCATAGGTGCTGGCAGTGTTTCAGCGCTGCCGGTGGTAAATATGCAGTCGAGGGAGGAAGCGATCGATAATTAACGCGGTTTATGTGTTTTTTTAAATGCCGAGTCTGCGAGAGATTCTACGCTGAGAAGAAAATGGAAGTGAAAGTGCTGAACCAAGTTTGTTGGGTAATGCGTTACGTATAGTTTGTACAGGTTGTTGTCGATTGAAATTACTTCCGAATAAAGTCATGCTAACCTGTTCAAGTCTGTGCGATGTTATGCGTCGCAACAAACAACAAAATCTGTTGCTTCGCACGATCGCTCGCATGGAAAGTGTAACATGAGTACGTTAAACGGATCGATGGTTCATGAAGTGGCTGGGATGTCGTGACATGAGGTGACTCAACTGCTCCTCATAAAGTGATGTTGGTGTAGCAATGCTAGTGGGTTGGCGCGAAGGGGTTCTTGATGAAGCGACTGAACAAGTTGGCCTGTGAAGTGATCACCTCCACATGCCCTTCGACGACACTTTCACTTAATGAATAACTGACGCGTATTTCAACAATGAATGAAATTTGTGTTTGTGAAACTATGCACATTAACGTTTGCTGGTGGGCTAAACTGAACCAACTGAGCTATTGGGACTAAAAGACAAGGACAATGGGGTAGATACGATACGTGTTCTTACATATTCAAGCACACGACGCCTCCTAGAAACGCAGCAATGAGCCAAGCATTTCGAAGTTGTTGAGGAAATGATTTGCGGGAAAAGCATAAACGAACACGGCAAGATGCATCGTTTCAATATTCGCGAGAAATTGCCTCAGATTTTCGATGAAAGAAAATTTCATTCCATTATTTGAAAAATGCACTTATGACATAGCAGCGTCGAATCTTGAATTCCTCTGTGAATTCAATGAATCGCAGGGTGACTCGTACACCTCGATCGAGCACAATAATCCAAGAAAACTCCCGAAATTTGGAAAGATTGAATACCAGAATTATATGCCCCATTAGCTGGGCCAATAATCTGGCGTTCGAAATATGCCCTGGCACCACAGGGAATGTAACGAATTGCAAGTCACAACGGGCGATTGGACAACAACGAAGGAATGGAACTCGAATCAAACGAACTACGGATGTGATGAATGAGAGAATGCGACGGCAAAGTGGAAGACGCTGAAATGTCGCATACGCTTTACATGATAACAGTGCAGCTAATCACTGTAACCGTTCGTCTCAACGAAGTTCATTGTTTTCTTCCCGAAACCTCAGGAGCAATATTTGTTCGTATTCATGGATTTTTGCAAATCGACTTTGCAAAAATGCATTTTAGTGACGTGGTACTCACATGTTTCCAGCTGCCAGGTCATTTCAAATGAGCAAACATAAAAAGTGAACAGCTATACGTTTCTATCGAATTTGAAAACAACGCTGGACTTTCTTTAACGCCAATGTGGTCATATGAAGATGATTTCAATCATGTAAGAATCAAATTCGTAGGAGAGATGGAGTCAGTTAAAGTATGACGAAATTATTCTGCGTTTTTTGCCTTTTATCGGTAACTTTTATATTGCTTCATTGAAACGCTTCTCCACTCGTTCCACTTGGTGGTATCCCAGCCATATTCACAATACTGAGTGCTCAGATGATTTCAAATACAGCTCTTTTATTTTGTTGTGTCAAACGGATGCGCACGTCAGGATAAAACATTTGAAATCACAACAACGAACATCTTAAATCTGTTTCCAGGCAAATTGCCAAATTTTATGTTCTTATACAAATTCAACTGCTACATTCTTCCCGAAATGCGATTAAACAATTTTCAACAAACAAATCCTCAGCATATCGATTGAAGTTGCGCCTCTTTACCCATGTTTCAGCTGCCCAATGTCGCCATGCCGTAAGCAGTTGATCCACTGACTCTCCATTACGAATGAACCTATCGATCAAGCTCTAAGATAAGTTTTTTGCAGCCAGTGTTTAGGCAAGATTATTCTTATTATCTTCCTCAACTTTCTGGACTGCGATATTTAAGTGGTGTACAAACGAGAAACCATTATTATCTTTGCACGATAGCGTTAATGCGTCGCTCTTGTTGAAAGGACCCAAAGGAAAACTACGAATTGCGGCTTCGTCGGAATATGTAGAGGATGCCACAGCATCCTTCTTTCTATGGGAGTGCTAACGGTCACGTGAAGAAATAACTTTTTTTTTTCGGAAGCGAAACATCGTTATGCTTTGCACACTTTCTCGGCGGCCTTCGTAAATATCTTCAAGCAAAGAAATTGCTCACAAGAAAAAGAGAATGAGAAGATATGTGGAATGAAAGCACTCTAAAATTTTGATTCTTCGGTCTTCAATTGATCACAAACTATTCATAACGGGATAGAAGATGTGAAATGATAACTCAGCTTATGTAAAATAGCATTTACAATTGCATTCTAATACGTCCCTTCATCCAGAATGCACCGAGCTTCTTGAGGAACCCTCGTTACAGACACATTTGCAGCCACACTGATTTCGTTGCTCTCCAGACAACGGGTTCATCTATTTCAAAAGATGTGCAGCACATGCAAGCAGGGGAAAATACTCCTCCAAATTAGAACAAAAGCTCCCTAGCTAAAAGAACTCAATCTTAATACACCAGCGTTAGCCTCAGAACTCTTTATATCATGGACCAGAGAAAACTGATGCTTTAAACATACCCGAATCGCGATGGCTGAGGACAACGAACAGATTTTCTCATGCGATTGCAACCACGTAAGACAAAGACGAGATGCAATGCAGCGTATCCTTTCCACCTCGTCCATTAGGAGAGCACAGGCACAACAAAAATAGCTGAAATAAAAAACTGTCCAGCCAACTGGCGCCAACGCAAAAAGTAGAAGAATCTGAACAACAATCTTAACAATGTCCGAATCGAACTTCCACGGGTATTGCCAGAAATCGAACTGTCCGAAGCCATACAACAACCAGAAGAGCAGTTGTAGGCCGCAACCTAAGCAAAAAGTTACATTCCCTCTCATCACGCCCCCCTCCCACCTCCCCTCCGTCCATCCGCCCTCCCTTATCCATTTACTGCGGAACCAGCAGCCCCAACATGAATATGCCCAAGCGATGTAAATTGTTGGAAGGATGGGGG
>JAARMF010000364.1:0-62668 GCA_022844705.1 Toxascaris leonina | reverse complement strand
AGGGTGGGGGGGGGGGGGGGGGGGGGAGCTGATAAGAAGGCATGCAATTGCTTGCTTAGGTTGCCACCTACAACTGTCTTTCTCGTTGTTGTACAGCAGAATACCAACGGAACTTCGACCTCTGCAACTCAACAGTCATCGATTGCTTTTCTCGTTTTTAAAGAACTTCTACACTTTCTTCTCTGAACTCGAAAAACTCACTGAGCCATAACTGATTGTGTTATGGAGTAGTGATTTATCCCTCTAGAAAGTTTCCTTCAAATAGGCATGTCCCGATTTTCACATAACTTTTTGAGCAATACCCAGGAATCCATCAACCACTGCATATTTCCAAATATAACTTTGATATCCAATTTGAACGTAGTACCACGGCAATTCATGCGTGAATTGCCATGGTACTACGTTGACTATGGAGGCAAGAATATGGCAGATTGGATCTAAAAAAAGCGTACAAATTCCAAGAAAAGTCATGCTATAACGCTCATAACTAACTTTCCTCTGTCTTCTCGTATATCAAGCATGAGTGCTCGTTCTCCTTCTGTTTTCAAGTATTTAATACCACAGTCATTTTCAAGGAAACGAATATAATAAACGAACCGAATTTTGGAAGTGGATGAACCGCGAAGGATACAGCTAGCCGTAAGTACGACTACATGTGCTGCACGAAGACGATCCAACTCATGTGCAGAAACTGCATCCACACATAGCTTCTCAGTTACGACATCCAGACGTCTCTCGGATTCCGCTGTATGCCCTTGCTCAAATTCGAGTACAACATTGGCTGCCTTAGCGATGAGCATACCACTACCTTTTTGCAACGTATCTTCAGAACTGCCGTCAAATATTGGCATTTCGAGTTGATGGTGTTCCCTTCAAACAAAGTAATTTTTTTCATTGTGGCATTCTTCGAACCGAAATCAGCAATCTACGCCGTTTTTCTATGCCCCGTAGATACTCAGCATCTACTTCCCCGAACTGAACGAGAATACTCGCCCTCGATTAGGTCAACACGAGAAACTACAAACAACATTTGATAGAGCGTTATTACTGCAGCACTTCGCAAGAATGTGAAAAATAGTTAATTCTACATAAACAATTCTTTTAAGCTTTCCCTTAACTTTGTAATATGCCAGTTCGTTTTTTGAAAATTGTCATCGGCATTGAGCCTTTATCATCCCCAGCCTTCCATTTCAAAACGAAGTGAGCTGTGGAAAGTCACTATGCAGTACCAAAAACCACAAAGTTCACGTTACCTGCAACATGACTGACAACAGCTACTTGTTAGTTCTCGCGTAAAAGGTCTCCTAAATGAATTCGTTTAAAACCGAATAAATAATCAATGGTGATTTGTAACAATCACATCGCCGTTGTACATCACTCTGATTACGTAAGTAAACGTATTGTGTTCCGAGAGCGAGTTTGACCCCTACTCCACGATGCTTCTCATTTCCGCATCAATAAGGCTAATAAAAACTCATCCTTAATAACTGCGCTCAAACCCTTCGATTTTATCGACTGCGTACTCCAATGCAACGCGCATATTCGACGAAATATCTGTGCGCATTAGGAGTTTTCGCAAAGTTCTTTGAAGATTGTTTGGCTTAGGACATAGGTTAACGAGGCAGTTCATCAAGGTTCGGCCGATACGAATATTCGTAGACGATAAGAGAAGTTTGCGGAGACGAGCACATATCTGTGTGATATCTCTGAAATTAAAGCACAACGCAGTGCACGCAATCAACGCGCTAGTCCATTCAAAAAGGGCATGAACAAAACAACTGTATGCAAACAAATAATCTCAGCAGTAATTATTGACATCTGCCGGCCCGATTGTCCGCTTATTAGCATAATTAATTCACTCGGTCGATACACCGTTGCTCTTCTCCTAAGTTTCCCTCAAATGGATGTTGTTGAAATCGTACCTCTTACATGAGTGAGCTAATCATACATGTTTTGACATCTCTGGCATGTCCTTGGCGATGACAAAAATATGATCACCTCATGTATGCTAACCAAGATAGAAACTGATGAAACTTGCGATCGTGCAGATCGGATTGTGCTATCTACAGTGTTGCTTCATAGCTGCTCCCGATTATCACTGAAAGGGTTTCCCACTCAGCACAAGTGATGAAAACTCTTAAACCAACAGACTTTTGTGTTGGTTGATGATGGATGAGGAATGAAAGCAAATCGATGGAGGGGAAATAATGTAGGCACCGCTCTGAACCATTGAAACCTCGAACTTACTCCAGCTGAATAGGCGTATAAAGCGATCCGTGTACAAGATGCAATTTCTCCAAAACCGAGAGAACAAGGATCAAACACACATCACGTATGTTCACTTCGAGAGTTTCCTTCTTGATGACGTTCCAAATTTCTTGATGAGTAACAATGAACACATAAAGCGGATAGCCATAACCGCCATCATCGATTATTCGATTCACTAACACTGCTGCAATTCAATAGATTCTGTGCATTGGTGATGCACTTTTCTTGCCCCGTTTGATTCCATAACGCCGCAATTTAGACGTAATAACCTCTTTCGCGGCTCATTCTTCCCTTCTTCTATCTGTTCTAAAAAACTATACTTTCAACACCTAAATCATCGCGTGCGAAGTATTTCACGTGAGTTAACAATGTTACGTCATGTAACATATGTAGTGTTTGCTCCTCGAATTCTTTAATGTGTATTCCCAACAGCTCTCATACTTCATTTGCTCGTTATACACCCCAAATGATCACATTGGACGGCAACTGAATTTATAATTACGGTTTATGAATGACGTTACGGTTTCCTAAAAGCTGCGATGAAATTCTCCAAGTTGATGTGTTCGCCCTATACAATTATGAAAGCAATAACAAGGTGAACTATGAAACCGCGCAAACAAACCTCATGATGATTTAATGATAATGTTCGTGCAAATGCTTGAATGTGAACTCTCGTCTCATTCATGAAAACAACCAATAAATCCCTTTTATTTATTTCAAACGTCCACTTGTAAAGATATAATGCTGAAAGAAGTACTCACTCTTCCCGTTGACTATTGAGCGCTTTGAAGGATACTTACTGCAGACGCCAAAGTAACAATGTGTTTGCTTTTAACGATGAAGTGCTCGCTTCCTTCCCGTAACTGACGCCGTAGTATAGCAAAAGCTGATTTGAAAGAAAGGAAATTGGAAACTATGGAAAGGGATAATGCGACATGTTTTAGACCATGAAACACATACAACCTTTTCCGTAAAGGATGCGGGAATTATCTGAAGAGCGGAATTGGACTGAAATCTCAACGAGTAAATTTCTGCGATAAAGTGAACAAAGGTTACAACGATACCAAAGCAGTGTGAGGCAGCACTGCGTACGATCCATTCGCCATCGCGAAACACTTTTAACAACGTAGTAAAGATCGTTGAGTGGAACGAGCGTAGATCTGCAAATCTATAAGCAAATTAGATGGCTCGATGATGGCCCTAAATAAGTTATGTTCATAAGCTATGAACGAGCACGCTTGATCAATGATGGATGTGATGTTGATATATGCACTGTAGGTATATATTAACAAGTCAACAGCGAGATTCTTAACGATAATAACATGTAAAAAGCGAATTTAGAACGAACGGTGAGGAATCTGTAAGAATCAAAGTAACTAAAATATTCAAATATACTAAACAAACGCGTCAAGTATAGCAGATAATCAAAATTCAAATAATAATAACATACGAAATAAACCAAAAAACAGCCGAATGAATAACTAATATGCAGAAAGAAGAAATAAACGTTCTAGATATGCAACAACATGAACAGCTTGCCAAGCACTGCAACCATGCAGCGATGTTGCGATTCTGCATTTCAAACACCGAAGGATAAAAGACAGCACGGCAGTGGATGCAGAAACTCTCTACTCACATTGAACACTCCCTTATCGCCACACACTGCCACGGTGTGATAAACAATAAAGCCGAATGAAAAAAAAGAACGAAATGAAATAAGAAAAAAGCTGACGATACCTAAAGCCGAAGAGTTTAATACGAATTTAAGCGTCTTCAAAGCTCGAACTGCAACATGTGATCTTCGTGGGTCGATTGTCGAAATAAGAAATGCGGTCAGGGAATATACGCAGTGCTCACAGCCATAACTCGACGCCAACGTGTATAATATACGACAGAAAGCTAGATTGCGCGTAGTGACATTCTCATTTACAAATAATCGCTTTGTCTGAAAATAGGCTCAAATCACCTATTATTATGCAATTCTAAATTGGAATTCCAGCAGATCATAACTTTAAGGGAAAAGAAAAGGAAAGGAACGGAGGTGAATGACGATATGATTTTTTACAACTTCAAATGATGGTATAAGAAGGTAATACGGACTAACATAACAGGATTATGGCCATGAACAGCATTTATTAGCGAGCGGAATGACAGAAAGTAGATTTGAGTTCAGCTTGAAGTAGCTTCACAAATGCCTTCAGAAAATAATATGGACGCCTCATCAAATTCATGAAGGCCTCAATTTGTCGTGGAATAAATGCTTGAAATCTTCTTTAAAAAGGATCGAGGCAAGAGTAAACAATCTAAAACTATAATGCAGAATTATACACTACAAAACTAATAACGGTTTAATAAGTGCATCTGAAATATATTTCAGTGTAGTCCACTACTCTATTACACTCTCTAAATAAAGCACACATCACATTATTCCAAACCGTCAGCTCTCTGCTCACAACCTCCCATCTTTGTACCTACCGCCTATCCGAACACTATGCTAATCATTCCTGGTGTCCTCAGCTGTATCTTTCTCATGACCACATAGAAATAACAGTTAGCATACGTTCTCAAGAAAAACTGCAGGCAGTGATGAGTAACGTTGGTTTGTGATGAATGCAAGTGTCATTTGATGGAAGCAATCAGCACAATTATCGACGACCCCTTTGTGACGACTTCTGACGAGCACATTCCATATAGAAGCGTACGCTCTCTCTGCCAACTCTTCCGACAACCGGCCGTACTTACATAGGAGCGTTAACAGCTCGCTACTTGCCTGTACAAGAGAATATCACTCACTCGGGCAATAACAAAATGTCCTTCGCATATATACAATTCACGAAAAACTTTTGCTTAAATTTATGTATACCGCAGACGAAATAACCTCATCCCACACCTCCAATCGCTAATAGTTCGCATCATTCGCGTTCGATTTCGAACTGAGGTTGCAACTGCGAGAAAAAATAACGCAAAAAGTGGGAGAGAAAAAGAAAAACTGCAAAAAGAAATTTTTTTTCATTCCACGACCTCCACGCCCTCCCATCCTCAGATAAATTCGTTACCAATTCGGAAGCAAGCTGTACCAATTACAATAAATACTGTACGTGCGGGATAGGGAAAAGATCATTGAATGCATAGCCAATATACGGAGAAAGAGAAAAGTCGCCGAATTCATTTATCCATTACTCTGCACAAGTGAGAAAATGCTGCGTGAAAATCACTTGCCAGCAGAGAAGGCAACGAGTGGAAACGATAGATCCGAAAGGAAATAATGTTGGCATGAAATACTCAGTAAAACTGATAAAGGAGACACCAGTTAGGAGTTGCCTCTGAAACTTTGATATCACATTGATCTTAACGGTGCCACTTCCCTTACACTCCTCCCTCAAAGCTCTCTAAAATGCAACTGGTACCTTTCAAGTTGTTGTCGTAGACAAAACATAATGTTTTCGTCAGTCCCACACATCTCTGCAATCCGCTCATGAACATATAAACTGCATAATGGCTCATCCAAAATTTACATCTTTGCCACATAGCAATATATAAAATGCATCTCTCAGGCAGTTTAGCACCGCTAATAAACGTTCGTTCAGTTCAGCTCTGACGATTGTGATCCCAGTGAACTGATTAAAGGAACAAGCCAAGATGCTGTACCTATTTGGAATCAATTCTTATGTCACTCAGAGGCTAAAGGATGAAGCGTAATCACGTACCCAAAGCGTGTGGAAATAGGCATTGAGAGCTTGACTCTGTTCCGGACTGATGTACAGTTGGTTCGAGCACTGTGGAGTCAGTCTTGAGGAAAGTTGCACTAACGAAGAGCACATCCCAGGTGCGGTACTGCCACTAGCACACATCATTCTTTCGTTACATTCTGCACACAGATCCACAAGATGTGAATATTGCATGCACAGTTCTTGTTCCAAATTGAGAAACTCGTGAATGCATTTCAACACACCTAAAATTAATCCGTTGAATAAACAAATGAGAAAAGGTCATTCAACCATTGATACTGATTTTCCAAATAGAATATATTATCTATTACTCAAACAGAAATCATATGGGAAGCTGATTTAACAAAAAAGTACTCAATTGGACATCAACATTGAACTCCTCGTTAACATACGGGCTTATCACATGTATTCTTTAGCACGCGGTCCACAACAGAAAATGACTTTTTGAGAATTGGCAATCACTGATATCGAATACATATTTCAGAAGAAGCTGCCATGTATCACTTGGCAACTCGAGTGATTTAAAAAGTTGAGATAACAAAATCGGCAAACTTTCCACAGCAACTGCATGCTAGAGAGTTGCCTATAAATGGATAATACGGTGTAAAACTTCAGAAATATTTTCTAGAAATTATAAATGACAAAGATTTCACTAGTCGCTCAGGACAACGAGATAAACGCCGCCGTAAAATTAATGTCAGTCGAGGTTGGAATTCATTTTGAACAACGAGTAGAATCTTATTTCTTGTAGCATGGACCGAAAGTACCTGCAGTGGGGCGATTTCCAGCCGCTAAAAGGTTCCGCAGCATCGTTTCCAATGGACGGTACTTAAACAACAATCGACATAGATCCACAATTTGTCCAAATTTCTCCCCATCGGAAACCGATATGAAGAGCTCTTCTTCCAATCGGCTGATCATGCTGCTATCCAACGACTCATTCGATAGAATCTCTACCGCTTCCTGTCTATAAAAAATACATTAAGACGTTAATCAAGCATATGATCGGCACGTCAACATAAGCGATGCACATTGTTGGCACCGAAGGTGGAAAGAAAAGCTCTACACAGGTTAGTTCAGAATGAGCAGGCAAAAAACCGTATATGCTGAGATTGGGGCAAAGAAAGAAAACCGTGAAAATACAAAGAATTAAGGGTTTTTACCGTTTCTTGACTCGGGATATGTTTCCTCACTCGGTCTCACTGGTGACGAAATGGGAGGGCGGATACTATCTTAGCTGAAAAATTGCTGGATTCTGGCGCAGCTTGATTATCAAATCCTCGCTTTGCCATAATTCGATACAACTCCCATTCCATCATCATCTGCCTACTTACGCTTCCCCATACGCCACCTCTATTTAAAAATTATCCTTGCAAAACGAACGTCACTCACGCTTTGTTTATCCCATCTTTCGTATTTCCTCGTACACCCTTTTATTTGCTTTGAGCTAAGCCGTGAAATTCGCAATTTCTAAGGAGCATTCTCTACCTAGAAACTTTTGTTATTTTTGCAACATTACGCGTGACTATCACACACTGAAGGCAAGAAAGCCGAGGAAGAAAAGGAGGGGGATGGCCTACTGCACGGCTCAGGTTAGCATTTGATGAAGCTTACCTCCGAAACAATGTTTGTGATAGATGCCTTCCATGCAAAATGTCAAAGGCTGAATTATATCTGAATTTCCAAAACAATGGATATCGATCAATACTCATCACCATCCGTGAAAGTATTCTGAGCTATATAGCATATGAGTGACATCAGTCGGCCAAAGGAGGGAATCACCAGTACTCAAAATTTACCAAAAGATGAGGGGAAGATAGTCCTACTTCGCAGTAACTTAGGTGATGCAAGATCACATCGCGTAGAATAGTCGAAGCACTTCTGTTGACATGTCTCCTAATTTATGATTACGTTGTAAGCAATAACCTTACACTCGCGTCTTCATGAAGAACAAGAGGGAATATAAGCGCGACAGCATCGTCGGGTCGAACACCACTCGTTTTGAGAATGGACAACGAAGAGAAGATCCGTTGCGAGTTCATTCGCTCGTCTATTCCGGTGAGCAGTTCCTTCAAATAACCTTCCTGCTCTTTAGCCAACCACTCTCGTCGGAAACGACTGAAGATCTCTTTTCGAAGGCAACAGTCGTCCGTATTTAGATTGTCGTTCACGAACTGCTTCAAACATTCCAGTAGGCACGTCATAAAACCCTGCAAGCAACATCCTCATAAAAGGTACGATGTGGCGATCGCACTAAAAAGTCATTGTCCAGATTTATTCCTTCGAATATACTGCTCAATTCCCCATTCTCTCCTTCGCAAGATCCTTCATCATCAGTATGGTACTGCACGGGGAGGGGGGAGGGGGGCATGAAGACAAATTGCGATCACACACGACACTGTTGTTGAGCTCAGTGAATACGTACTACACCGTTGCCCGCCATCAATGCATATTAGCGCCGGTTGTTCAAATTATGAACACGCCGGAAATGTGAATTTCATGTAGCAGAATATAGGAGGAATGAGAACGTTTATATGGCATCACACATTCACACCTGGATGACATATTTATCAACGGATTTGGTGCATTATTTAGAGAATAATTCAGGCGCAGAATTGTATTACGTAAAAACTGTTACTTACACACTGTATTTATTATTCACTATACTTATATAAAAACGCAAAAATGGAAATAGTCACTGAGAACGTTTAAGAAGGATTCTCAATTATTGAGCAAAATTGACTTGAAAAACTGTTCCTTTGAGCGAATTACGTTCCTAATTCAAATATGTCTGTAATTTTTAAATCAATGATTCCATCACCTCCAAGCAACATTTCACCATCGTTAGGAACTTCACGAGGACTCGCCAAGAGCTATCGAGGAGAATTCAAACGAAAGTATAAACAGATATACGTATATGCGAAAGTGCACATCATTAAACAACGGTAGAAAGAAAAAATTTTCAATTCATAACACCTTGAACTTCAACATGTATTATTCAAGAAATTCTCGAAGTTAACTAACGTCACTTTCTAAACTATCGTTACTGCAGTCCAAGAGTTGCGAAGATGAAATGAAAGCTTCGAGGCGTATAACCGACTGACTATTCGTCAACGATTGTCGCAATAATTCTTCATCTTTCTCGCCAATGTGCATATTCGTCTCCTTCTTGCATCGCTTTCGTGTAGGTATTCCTTCGAAGCCCTTTTTACATAAAACAGAGAATACACTAAGCCACGCATATAACAGACAATCATTTCGAGACCAAACTTCTTCATCCTCTTCCCAACGCCATTCGTAATCAATGCAGGTGAGTTCGCGAACTTCCGCTGCACATAACGGCCAAACTGGTCGGAATTCAATTCGCCGTGCCAATTCATTCTTCACTGAATTCAGCAGAGGGAGTAGCTCATTACGAGTTGCTAGGCGAGATATCCAGAAACGTGCACAGCTGGAACGACGCACTCTGAAAATTAGTGAAATTTATTATCATCTTAATTGTATTGCTATTTGCTTAGAAGAGGCCAGCGGCAGGCGGAAGTGCGAGGATGGGGGATGGAAGGAGTTGGAGAGTAGGATGATAACTGCTCATAGCGTCGAAAACAAATATTCTTCTGCTTCCTCGCCGATAAAACATGAGCTGGAAAGGTTAATGTCTCATACGTTCCACTACTATCGGCAAGCCGACTGTAGAATAAAAGATTAATGGCTCATATTCTTGCTTCACCATGGCCTCGCTCACTTACCGAAGCTCACAAGTTTTGTTTTGTGCCTATCGGGCTGTTCTTTGATAAACAGCGGTATGTAGCCAGCTAATGGTATGTGGAAATAGAAATCCATTCATGAGATAGAAAACTTTCCTTCACTAATAGAGATGACCTTGCTCAACCTGATTTGTTAATACAGTTAAATCCAACATATTTATCGTATCCCGCGAATGACTCTTTCGAAGATCTTCCTTGAGGGCTATAAATTTTAAACGGGGAGTTTCTATGAGTATTATGGTGAATTGGACAAGATACTCAAGAAGGAAGGACAACCTTTGTTATGCATCACTTATATATTCATAGAGAATTCCTGCTGTCTAATCGTATGTTGGTATTACTACCCTCCCCCATAATGGGTTGACCATTCCGTTATCTCAGTGGCTACGACACTGACAGTCGTACAAATGATAACACAGATATGAACAATTAATTGCTTTTTACAGCGATCGAAAAGAAGCGAGCATTTACTCTCCTAATGATTTATTCCTATTTTCAAGTATCGCAACAAAGTCCGAATGGCAAGGAGATGGGAACACAGGACAGAAATAATAACGTCATTAATCACTTCAACTACCGAGCTCCTTTATCATGGGTTCTTCCTCCACCATTATCATCAACGATTCAGTACATCGCCCCCAAAATCTGCACAGCATCTTTCATGAGCATCCGCTGCCACATAAAATGAATGTCCTCTATAAGGGACTTCACCGGCTTGGGAATAAGTTTAGTGACAAAAAGTAGTGACTGAAGACGAACTGGTTCTGACTTCACTGTTTGCATATGAGAGCAAACGCCTCATTGTGGAAAAATTGTGGTACCGGCTGCTAAAAACTGCAGAAATATATAAAATCGCCATGACCACCGATCTCGAAACTTTCCTCTTTCCTATAAAATTGTTACGGATAGATCATTGCGAAAGTTCCTCTGAATACTCAGGTATGTAAGAGTTCAAAGCGTTCTTTATGAGATAAAACAACTCAATAACTTACTTTCTCGACGAAGAAAGACAATCAATAAGGAATGATTTAAAAAGTGAGTTAGGGAGCTTCAACGATGCCAACGCCCATGCTAAAACACAATCGCCTGTCGAAGATGCTGATGGTTGTGTACGTTGTGAAAGCCAAAGCTGATCACAGAGCGTAGATTCGAAGCTTTGAAGCTATAAGGTTATAAATATTTTATTGAAAACTCTCGAAAATAAAGACGCTATATTTCTCTCGATATATACGAACAGTACGATAAAAGAAAACGACTCCCATGCAGCAATGTGAAATGAACGAATAATTCAATAAATTATGAAATATTCGTCAGAATGTCATCTTTCTTTTCATTACAATATAGCTGTTATCTTTAATTCTCATCAACAATCCCCTTCCCCTTCACAAACCTTCAAAAATCTATAAGAATGAAAGAATAGAAGAACCATTGCTTCGATTGCAATCGTGAAAACAGTTTCGCTGAGCGTAAATACACTAGAGACTTTGTTTTGAAAAATTGGACACACTGCAAAGTGAGCAAAATAATACCTCGTGAGCGTTTAAAGAAGATATCACAGTGGCTAGGAACGCATATTTATGCTTCACTGCGAGTGGAAATGACAAGAGTAACTCGAACTGCTGCAAATAAAGCTGAATTGCTAGTTGGTGGCAGTGAAGGGATAGGATACTTCTGATCAGCAGTGTTCATTCGAGTCAAATAACATTGGGCGAACTGATGGGAATAAACGAACGAACATGTGCATATCAACCTATCAAAAGTTAGAACAAATAATCCTAGCAAGACAACGCGATATTGAACGACGACTTCAGCATCGATCGCCCTCTTCTCATGGCCCTTCATGTTGATTCTTAGCCATTCACATTACAGGATTGATCAAAACCATTTATATTTCGTGTTTAAACAACACCAGTTCAACTGCAGCAAATGTAGGAAAAACAGTGGCTTATTTGTGAGTAGACTTGATCTTAGACCCTGATCGTGATTTCACACCTTCCTTTCTTTTCGCTCCATGATGCGAATTTCTGTGGATCGGAATGTATATATTACAACGACAACTCCTAAAGCAATTGGTTCGCCTTCCAAGAAGTCTATTTATGACAACGAAGAGTGATGTCAGCAGGCTGTTTTCTTACTTGGAGTAAGCATAAGCAACGCACAAAGGATAAGGCTGCTAAAATTGCCGTAAAAGCGAAAGAGATGATTGCCACCATTCTGCACAATGATCCGATAAAAAGCATTAACGAACATAACAAGTTTGCCGAGAATTAAAGTTTTTCTTCTCGTCTCTCCACATTTTTATGAGCGCATTGCTTTGTTGAATCACTACTTTCCTATCTGAATATCACCAAATCAGCATTAGCAATAGTTTTCTCATCTTTTATGATCCCTTTTATATGAATATGCCTCGATTATTTAAAAACTTTGAGAAACTGCAGTTGCTATAAGCTCATGGACTTGTCAAGGACGAAATACGAAACCTTAAAGCAAGACAACTCGTCAAACAGCGTACCTCATATGCCATAATACCGCACAATCGTTGCAATGAAAGCAATGTTCCTATAGCACGGATCTCCTCCGATTTTTCACATTTTGATAAGAAATTCCTCAGCAACACACTTAAACATGAGGAAAGATGTTTCCATGGCACACTCTCCGCATGTCTTTTCGTTAAACGCTGTAGCGCATTCAGGATTGCTCGACATACGTTAAGATCGCTCGTAAACGTATCGCCACAAATCCATTCACATAATGAGCTGAAATTATTACGACCGTCACATAATGATCGCACTTTCCCTCAGTGAACCTAAAAGGGCAGCCGCCGAAGGATGGCCAATGCCATGTTTACTCAATGAATATGAACCGAATCGATGTCCAGACAACACCTACCATACACTCGCCTCAGTAAAACTGCAACCATTGCTTGTGTTGAACCAGCATCATCGTGTATACTTCAGCACCGTCCCACTATCCAAAAACAGCGGTAGTGTAAGCCAAGAGAGTTCAAGAAATTGCTGCGAATAATTTCGTGAGGAAAAATGAGAATTCAGGTGCTCAAAAGAGTGACATCATAAAAAATAAAAAATAGGCACTGCGTGTTTGCCATCAAGTCAATCGCTATGCTAAATTGTATCGGTCGTGAGGAAATCAATGAAAGCGCGTTTGGATGGTGATCCCCAAGTTGTGTTGTTCTGAGAAGCAGCATTAATGATACGAATTCCCACTGGTAGACTCATAAAATTGATGTATCCCACTTAATAATAAATCAACGGTCAACGTTCTCACTGTGTTCGAAAAGTTGCATCTTCTTTCCGATTACTATGAAATGTCCGCAATATCAAATACGACGATAAATAAACGTGTGATTTTATTGTTTAAGCTCATAAGCGTGTTGGATATTACCTAATCGGCTGTGAATACAAGACAAAAGAAGTTGACTGCAGTGAGCAAATTGCAGAGGCTAGCGATTCAAATTATGCCTCAGCCAATATTCCTTAAAACATCTTTAAGAATTATCATTGTCCTTCCAATACGCCAATCTGCAGCCTCTCTTCATCAGACCATAAAGCAGAATGAGTCTTACGCCAAATTTCAGGTGAGAAGTGTTCTGCCAGTGAGATGTTTTGTGCAGGCGAGTTATTCCTTGTACTTGCAGTTGAAATACTCTTTTGACATTACAACTTAAAGAGTGACTTTCTCTGATTCTGCGACATTTGTGCATCTGCAAGCTTATAAATACACCGACGCACAATATGCATACAGTAATATAATATCTTCACTTGTTCTCTAACTCGTCAATAAAAGAATAATTACTCTAGACTGGAGAGGTCACATTCCAAAATCGTCCCGCATAGAAGCGAGCTGGGCAATAAGTGGCTCAGGGTCACGGCGCCACCGGCACGTGCGTACAGCTGTGCAGCAATCGAGCGAGTACCAAATGAATACTGCAAATAAGTGGATGGAACAGAAGCTTACTGCAGGGGCAAGAAACGCTTCGTGAGACAACTAAAATGCCTCCTCACTTTGGTATAAGTACACCGCGCTGGTTTTTCAATTATTCAGTTCAGAGCCGAAAATAGTACGACGTTGAAATGTGAAACAAAAGATGACTGTTGCGCTACTGTCAACCATCAAATGGGTTGTGTCCTCCTTTCTGCTCGCCTTCCTCCTTGACCGGCGAGCCACTATTCCCCTCACATCTCACTTAACTGCTCATAGTCGAAATGATCATACCCTCTCTCTTTCCGGTAACATGTCAAAGCATTAGTACAAAGATAAGCAGCACAAACCTGCTATCCAACATCTCATTGAACACCTTTACAAGTTCAAAACACAGTCTGCCTAATTTACTTCTCATCGCACGCAAAAACTGATGCAAAATGGGTATACGACGTCAAAAGTTCGCTTCGTCTTTGGGGAAGAGTACAAGAAGAAAGGGCGGAGGAGCGCCCTTTTGTCACTTTTCATAGTGACAGTGGGAATGCGAAGGATAGAAGGCAAGGGACGCTTTACTCTTCAACTCGTCGATCCAAACATTTAGAGCCAAAACGGCGCATTCAATTTCATCAGTTAAATTCCAACAAAAGCACGACGCAGAATACTTCTTTACTAGAACAAAATTTTTTGCAAGTGTCATCTGATTGGCACTGCTTAAAGAATGTTCTCCAAAACAGCATACTCTCTCCTCACGATTCACCACATCAGCCGCCCAACTAAGGTTCACATCCACCACAATTTCTATCATTTAGTTTGCATCGTTACATGCTGATAATCCCTTATACACATATATGAGTTCCGATGATTCCTTAGTGATGTTTCACGCGACATGTGTGCGTGCTAAATAGTGCAGATCAGTTAAGCAAGCAATCAGTATTCTTCGCACTGACAGTGACAGCGTCGATCAAAAGAATTTTATTTCTATAATTTAAGTCATTTATCAAAGGCGCAATTCGCATTCTTTTATCATCACACTATTTGCTGGTGGTATTATCAAAGAATCATTTCAGTTGTTCTTTTTTCTCACCCTATATCCTCACTCCTAGCCTCATTTATCACCGGCTAAATTCGGTTTAAACTAAAAACAACCAAAAAAAGGAAACTAACGTTCTCGTCGACTGCATACTGACGAAGCTTGGCTACCTCAATCGTGATATTAGTGCCTCTAGATAATTCCACCTGAATTTTATGATTATTTGTCACGTAAAGGAGCAGGGGGGATGGACTAATTATTTGGAATTCTCTATAGCGCAATAATTGATGGACATGAGGTGACAGTATTCTTGATTAACGAACTTGAAAGTATTTTCTAAATGGGGCCCGTCATCAACATACTCGGGTCTTTCAGGTATAACAATATCCCCATCGACTTCACCAAAAACATCATTTTTGTGGAATTGAAGAAATATATCCAAATCAACTCAATCGCCTGAAAAAAAAAGTGCAAAAGAATCATTTTACTGAACTTCTAAGTAGAGTTTCTGGAATTTCGTTCCCGGGAATTTCCGTGAAATTGTGGTAAATCTCGCAAAACGTCGTAAAACAAATCGCATAAAATTCTCATGAAAATTCAGTCTTTGGGTTTTTGAAGAGAAGCTGTTAGCCAATATGAGAATAAAATGAAATATGTCATTTCTGGAAGTGATACGTTCGTTTAAACGTCGATATTATAGAGTATCGGTCGACATCAGTAGCACTGGACGGCAAGATTCTAAAGAGTGATATTGGCGAAACTAATGCGCAGATATGTGCTGCAATGAAGGTGGTGCACATGAATGAGTAGTGCTCCTCGAGATTTCCAAGAAATAGGTGCCATAAGAACATCCACCTAACAAAAACTTCATATCCCCACAAAGGAACCTCTATTTTTTTAGCAACAAATTGCCACTGAACAATACTCACCAAAAACTAAGGCACCAAATCATCAACGAATAATAACTCGAAAACAAACTTTCAGTTGTGTAAGTAGTTTACCATCATCAATATCCCCGTCGAATGCCGTCTTTCGTGGTTGCGCTCTCATTATTCTGTCGCGGTATATTTGTTGCTCCATTCACAAACCCATTTTACTGCAAACTTCTACAATTTATGCAAAATTTCCGTAAAACTGCCATCTTTATCTGCAAGGGAACTAATAAACATATTTGGCTTGCGACTTCCTTTTACACGCGTAGCCAGCCCCTTAATGCTGGTCGGCATTGAGGATTAGACTTCATTGAACGTGTCGGTAACCATCCACGCAGCCCCCACCTTCTCGGGTTATAAAGCAATTTTTCGACAGGTTCACTTCTCGCATACTTGGACTGCAGAAAGATCGAATCCTGAGCAGAGCATTTTGAAATCATTTAGCTTTCTTCTCTTATCTCACCTCCACGATCCATCCTGCCCCACTCAATACAGCGCTACTAAAGTAATCGTTGCAGTGTTTCCACAACTACTTTCTTTAAAACGATGAAATAGGAAGGTCGATCAGACGTGAAAGTAAGGGGAGTTACGCGGAAAGGATTGTAAGGAGGTGGAGGAGTATGGTGGAGACAAAGTAAAGCTGCACCCACTCCTATCAACCAACGAGTTGGCTTAGTCCGAAACATTCCCCAAATATCTCCACAGTTCAGATCTACATTGCGTCAATCACAGCTGCAAACGTATGCTATGCACCAATTTTGCGTACTCCCCATCCTCGATCGACCACCTCTCCAGGCTCAACAAACAACGATGCATCTATCTAACCGCTTGTCACGATCCGTGTCAACAAAACGTTTTCCAACACGAAATTTCCGCAGACACCTCTCCGACATCTACTCTTCCCTTCTCGCTCAATAATAACGCAAAAAACACCCTCATCCCTCCCAAATAAGCCCTATCCTTGTTTCCGAGACTGACTCAAAGCCGGTGCTCACATCGAAGCAGTATGCTACACACACCAACCTTACCATTAGCTTTCGACCGGCAAACTCGGTGCAGTTGCGCCACGATAGCTATACCACACCATTTCACGGCTCACTTTCTTCAAAAGCTTCAAGCTCGAAACATCCGCCTGAGACCAACACCATTTGTGACCAGCATCCCGCTTTGCGTCAAACGATATGATCAAATGCGAATGCAGATGGAGCCATCATACCTTTATTACACGGAAATAAACTGAAGTCCTCTTTCCTCTCGCAATCCACTCCTTGCTACGGCACCATGACTCATGCGCAACAACCGCAGCAGAAAATGTGGGTGGGGTATAACCCTCAAGTTGGGCTGTACGGAACATCAACTTCAAACATTAAATTCATTTATAACCGCAACAACGAACATGTGTCACATAACAATCAACGGGCGAAGAGATATACAGAAGTAACCGACTCGTTCGCGGGGGCATCGCTACGGAGAAGAGTTACTTCCGGGCTAGCAGAGGTTTGCATGCCTACTCGTCGGCCTCGCTGCCCTCTCCTTCACCGCCAGATCCCTTTTTGGCATTGCGCCTCTTAACACGACCTGGACGTCCACCGCCGAACGGTGATTTCAGTGAGAAGTCGATGTGCTTCTGCGAATCCAGACGCACGATGAATGATGGCACATTCACAATTTGCCTCCGTACTCTGCAATTAAAATCCCTTGCTTGCTGCAACTGTTCTACACACGTCATGCACGACCGAGCCGATCTAGACTGGCAGAGAGTAGAAGGGAGATGGGGAGATGCGGAAATACATTTTTCTCATTTGAACAAATCCCCACTGCAATGATCAAAGAAGGTGGCTAGAAAGCTGTAAGCATCAACATACAAGCAAAGCTAGCTGCAGCTCCCATCAACAAGAACAGCCCCCATGGCAAAATTCCAGCAAATAAGAAATGGTTTCGAGATTGTGGTGATCAAACAATTCCGCCTAGGTTAACAGCTGCTACCTTTAAGCGGTGGCATATACAGACCTGAGAGGTAAAAACAATTTCAGCGTACTGTGTAAAAGTTCTTCAAGCCCACATTCCTTCTAGGCACGGAAAATATTGCTGGCACCATAGAAAAATCATTTCCATAGCGGTTTAAGTATAAACGTTCTGTAACTCATGTAAAACCACTCTATCAAATCCGAATGTTCGACTCAATGAAGAAGCCTCAGAGTTCAGATTCTGCAAGACCCCGTCAGCAGACCAAGCAAAGCTGGCGCTTCATGAAATCTCCTCTCAAGGACAAGGAAAGTGGAAGGCTCGATTCATCTTGAAAGCTGCATACCCTGATCGTGTTTCCATTTGACGGTGCTGCCATAACTAATCGCTGACACCGTTCAGACAAAGGAATGGGCAAAATGGGAGGGGATATGTGGTTTACAATGATACACCCACATTTCGAAAACGGATGTTACAGTGGAAACACCATGGCACCTATACGGATAAGTTCCGTGCGCTGATGAGCCCATAACGTTCTTATCTTGTTCCTACCTTCGCTATCTGGAAAAAAGGAACTCTGAATCCGTGCTGCGAAAAATCTTCCGAATGAGCTCCGACTCGATCACAGACGTCATAGCCAGCATAGCTTGAATGGAAAGAAAGGCAGATAAAGTGAAACATGCATGCAAGAAATTTGAAAGACCGAGTTTAGCCAATACCCGATGCCGAGGTTGCTTAACATACCACGCTCCTATCGCATTCGACTCAATTTTCAGACTCATACAGCGACTAAGAGAACACTCGATGCTTAAAAAATGTTTGTACTCTGAAACATTGAAAGAATGTTTACCGGATGTGCTTTTGGCGGATTAACACACGTGCATGATGAATCGACTTTGCGAGTCCGAGCTTAAAGACCTGCGTCTGGAGTCGACGTTCAAGGAAATCCTCGACTCGCAAACCCAACACGTAATCGAGCTTCATGCGATCCTCACTCAGAACGCCGATTCGCACCAATCGACGCAGAAGAGCGTTACCCTCGAAGAGACGTTTCGGATCCTGTACACTATGATCCACAAATATGTATGTGAAAGATGACAACAAGCTGCACCACCACTCCTTCATCGTGTGTTGTAATCGCGATCAACGGCTAAAGTCCGCATAGACCAAAATTTTGCTGCAGCTCACATGTGCCACTTCTCATCTCTATTGAATTCCTCACTGACTCATTCCAGCCTGTATCTGTGCAACTAAAATTATGAAATTAATACAAATGCATTCTTAACATGGTACATGAATGGTGTACCAATTCATGTCAACTCCATAAGACGGCCTTTTCGAAAAATTCACAAAACTTTTGGTCAGGCATTTCGACTTTCGCTGGTCGGAGAATTTTCAGCCAACGTTCTTCTCTCCACTCGAATAAGGATTATGAACTACTTCTCGAATGCTTATCAGCTGCGCACGATCCATTACCAGAATTCGATGTGCAGGCTGCAAACCCGACTGTAAAGCCTGCTGAACGAAGTACGCAAGCAACGATATGAGTGGTGGGTTCGACCGGACGGTAAAAGCTGTGTAAAACAACAATATTAACAGTACGAAGAAGCCCTTTTTCGAACCAAAACTGCCATGGGTTATATATATATATATATATATATATATATATATATATATATATATACACATACATATATATATGTAATGTGTAGTGCCACAACAACCGCAGATTCCCGCACGCAATTTTCTTATTTTCTTCGCGAAAACGGAGTGAAAATTTCGGTTTTGCGCATACAACATTGCGTGCCTTTTGAATATCTTTGAATTAAACTGTATTAAAAGCGTTTCAAGTCTGCCATGTAAGCATACGGTACCTATCAAGCACGCTAGCAAGGCGACCCACCACGCCTGTCTGCCGCAGGTCATTTTGTGTTAAGCATTCACCTGCGATACAGATCCCGCTCACGAAATTTCACGCAGATGCCTTCTCGATTAGCAAGATAAAACCATAGAAGGAAGTGATACACTCATTTAAGAATGCGATGCCAAATAAACAATGAATAGTCACGAAGGTGTAGTCGGATACAATCCCATCACCTCTAAAACTCAAAGTCGTAACGCTTCCCCACCTACCTTCTACTAAATTCAACCTTCCCCTGACAATACAGCACATTAAAGCATGAACCTAAGTTGATAAATCCTCTGCACAAATCACATATCTTGCTATTTTGCTGAGTAATCTGTTATGCCAACAATCCCAACGTAAATGAAATGGCAAAAGAACGATTAAAGAGAACCTTCTCTTCAAGCGTTAACAGCGTTCGTGCCGCCTTACGGATCTTTGCCAGTGTGTACTTTACACGCCAAACTTCGCGCTTATTACGCAGTCCAAACTCGCCGATAAGTTTCAGTTCCTGGAACGATTGACCACACCGATAAAAACACAGTCACAGCAACAAACTAGTAATATAAGCCTCCTGCGTGTAGGTTATTCTAATGGTCTTTTGGGTTCCATGTTTTACCGCAAAAAGTAGAACCAAACCCATGGAAGCACTGTTCATTATTATTATTATTATTATTATTACTACTATTATTATTATCACTACCATTATTATTACTATTGTTATTATTACTATTATTATTATTATTATTATTATTATTATTATTATTATTATTATTATTATTATCATTATTATTATTCTTACTATTATTATAACTATCAACAAAAAATCAATCTAAACACGGGAGTTGAAGCACACTAGCAACAAGCCGCCTCACTAGTTCAAGAATGGGCGCGTATGAGAAAATACAAACTGAGAAAAGTACAAAGATTAAAACACTCGCACACAAAACAATGGATCATAACTTGCGGTTTACTTTCTACTTAAACGTTGTTTTTCAGATTTTATGCTGAAAGCTTTCGGTACTTCATTGCTATTCTCTTACTTTTCCACTGTAAAGGAAATGGTCATCTGAAAGCAAACAGTAACCACTTCACGTGCCTCACCCCAAGCTCAAAGAGATAAAGCGAGATAGGAAGTGCAAAAGTGTGGTCCCTTTGCAATAATGATTATAAATGCTATTTCTTAGAAGGTGAAAATTTCCACACTTGACATCTTTCTTTACATACTGACCTCGAGCGAATATCTAGCACGGAGTGGCTATCCTTAAAGCTAAAATGTGAAGATAAATTATGTCATTTTGTCATTTTCCTCTGTAAAACTAAGCTCAACTCTCAAGCCAAAATTGATCTGAAAAAGTCACTTTTCTAAAATCAAAGATCAACTCAACCTCTCGATTTCTCTCATGATAGCTTAAAATGTAGTTGCAGTACATGCCTTTCGAAAGAACGGCAAAAATGGGTTACCTTTATCGTTTACCTTAGATTTATCTCTTTCAAGAGTATCTCCTTCCCTCCCTTCCCCAAAAGGAAGCTTCACTTCTTAGCAGCGAAACGAATAAAACGTGACGTTTCCTTCGTCATCAGGCTCGAAGCGCATCTCTACGAAATACAACGCAACATTTTTCATTCAAATAATGGTCTACCCCACCGGCAATCAGAGGGTTTGATCCGAATCCAGTTCCATTTCCGGCTGTGGCACGAACTAACAGCATGGCTAGTCCTTGGCGTATGTGGTGTAAGCTGATGCGGGTTGCAACCTCACAATCGCCTTTTATCCACTCAAGATCAGAATTGGAAGTAAAGATAACTAGTCTGTAATGTGTGTAGCGAAAAAATGTGTCCTCCTAGCCACGATCACGGTTGGATTTAACCCACCTACCAAGCTGATCATAACAAAACATAGGCCACTATTGCCTTCTCACGCATCCGGAATTGCCATAGGATCTAAAGGTTGTTTATTTCCTCACAAACAGATGACAGCTGCATTTGAAGTAGAGAAAACATGTGAAGACTAACTGCCATGAAATGCTTAGATGGAGCAAGGTGAGCAACTCCCTGGTGCTCGACTTGATCGCAACAGCTCGGCAAGGCATATGAATTGTTCTTTGAATAATCATAAACACTAGTCTCTCCCTCCCATCTCATATCAGAACGGATTAGCGAGGCAGTGAAAAATTTGCTAGCAGTGGTGAGACAACAAACGATTTCACAACTGTTCAGCTGAGCACATTTTTCTGGAAAATAATTTTCCCTCAAAAATAATAATAAGAATAAGTAGTTGCTTCTTGAAGAACATCAGGTTACGCTGAATGAGCGTTTTATTCGGCAATGAAAGAATGAAATGAACTAGAAAGAATTCTGTCCCTCTTATCTTACCTGATCCAATCGTTCCTTTTCGAAAGGACGTCGAGGACTTTTATAAACTTTTGACATAACATTTTTGATGCGCGGCATTGTTGGTATTTAATGGCCCAACAGTGAGTCCACCTCAATTGAAAAGGATCAGTGTAGTAATGAACAACATGAAATGAAAGACAATCACGCATACTGCAATTAACGAGAGCATCGGTGATGAAAAAAATTTCAGGTATAGCGTCAACCAAAGCATCAATGAAAAAAGGACACCCGCTATGAAGCTTTACTTACGAACCACACGGAATACTCCACCATGCGGTAAGAAAACTGCACACAACAACTTTCCCATCTACAAAAGAAAACGAAGGTAAGTCGTAGGGGTTTTGCACCCCGCCGCTGTTATCGATAAATTAGCTAATCGCGACGGTGCATCAATGACTGGATATTTTCAATTGATGTTTAGAGTGACCTGCAAACATACATGGGTTACGGGAAGAGGTGCTTCTCAGATTCACTCAGCATCTGAAACACTGCAAAAAAATACTTCACCCAGTCCTACTCCTTCATTCCTTTCGACATCAACAACTAATTAGGTGTTTGAAGGCTTTATCGGCTATACCCCGTACCCTTGAACTGCTTAAATCCACCCCCACATCATTCAGATGTGACAACACCTTTAGACTTACCTTTAAACAACAAACGAAATCTATCACCCAACAGAAATGGAAACCCGAATGAACGGAATTGAGATCACAGTTCTGAAAATTAGGCTCTGAAGAATGCTAGAACGCAGTGCCACAACCTTTGTACCACCACCGACCGCATCAACCCAAAACCAAATAAACCGACCACACCTCGTGCTACCCCTCAACCAATATGCAATGAAGTGAACGAAACAGACACCCCAGCTTATCGCAACAACCATTTTAGGCATAATGGGAAACCCGCACATCCGGCAACTAAACTCTCTGACGTTTCAGCATCAACAATTTGCCAAACAGCATGCATCTCGCCAAAATGATGCAGCGCAAAACCGTAGGTATCGTACTCGCTTGAACACAGTACACCTCCCAAGTGGAAAGGAGCCCCATAGCTGAGCCGTTTGTGAAAAATAGAAGCAGTATAAATACAAGCACTCTTGAGAGACTTCAGTCAGAGATTGCATCAAAAATTTCTAGTCCTGGGACAACAGCATGCACTATCAACTGCAAGTAGTTGCATTGTGCAGGAAAATAGCATTTGCATCTCCTGGAGCTTGACAGCAAAGTGGTGAAGAAATAAACGAAGCAGAAGGTTTCTCTCGACCACTGCATTGATGAAAATATGTTCACCGACCAGCAGTGACCCATACCTGTTTGTTGCCAATTTATAACGTGCCGAGGTTTGAGTACAATGTGCTACGCCTACTCTTCCCATCTATTCAGCCGCTCTACTCGACCATCACTGAAGTTCAACCCATTTGTTTCCTGCATCCTCGTTAATCCGAGTGTTATTCCACGTAATGTGCTAAAGCGTCACTCACATCTATGATGAACAAAGATTTACAGCTCCATCAAAGAAAAATTTTCCCTGGAAGTGTCTCAAGATCAGAGATTAGTTGATAATCGGCCCTGTTAAATGCAACACGGACCTTATCAACGCTTCAGCCCAGTCACATCACTGTTGCATGTTTATTCTTGTAATTCTTCATTCTTTGCCATGAAGGAAGTAAAACGATGGATTTTTGGATTCCGCTGAGGAAGCTCGCTCTCCTCAACGAATCCATTCACGCAGAAGACGTCACCTTACTCCTCCTTTTCCTCTGCGTTAGATTCCTCATCTGCAAAGAAAGTAAGGTCATCTCGAAATATGACGGCAAATGCGAAACCGTTTATAAATACGTGAAGAATGCATCAGAGCTCTCGTGACACGTAGGAACTGACAAGATGTATGCGACCAATATAAATGCTTTTTTCGATATCATTGAGGAATGCAATTTGTTGCCGTAATTTTGACATAATTTTAGCTCGGCAGAGGAGTGAAATATATAACTTCTGACAGTCTGCCAATGTCGTAGAGACCTTCTTTCAACATCAGTTAGAGTTCGTTTTATTTGTCTGCAATCCCCATGTTGAAGCCCACCAAGATGGTGTTTAACTGCTCCCATTCGAACGTAACACTGTCGTCATCACGTCCTCACATGTGTATTTCTGTCTGCCTGTCGCTCTTCCCGAAAATTGCGGAAGAAATTGGGATTTGGCAGCCATGAGGATATGTCACAGGGCGGTCTCATGTGTCCTAACAACCTTCGGCCTGCCACCTTCAAAAGACTAATATGGAAACAAACTGCCCACGTTTAACGCCAGTCTGGTGAAGGAAATGCGAAGGCGCATATCACTGCTTTCCTTGTTCAGTTCGGAATTTGCAACATGAAGCCTAACATAAACGTCCACCTTTTTTTCGACGGAACATATGACAAAGGGTCAAAGGTTCACTCAGACGAAGAAAAATGGGAAATTTTTTGATAAAGGAGCAGAATTGAAGCAGGGAACAGTAAACAAGGATGGATAAGTCACCATTCTTCCGTTTTTGAGGATCCATTCTCAATTTCTGCTCGTAACCTAATGCATTGTATTCAGAAGCATATCCACGACCGCGAGCGTCTCCTATGAAAATGCGAGGTTTTATTTCAATTCTAGAAGTGCGGAAGTTGCCTTTTAGCTGGGGTGCTAATGAATGGTACTAATAGTAAGAGGATATTTGAAATGCAAAGAACAATGATGAGTTTAGGTAAAATTTTCATTGTTTCAACAAAGATGGTCGAACGAGAGTGCGATATGACAAAAGCGCCTATCGTATTTTAGAGGGTGAGCATAGAGGATATAAGACGTGATGTCCTGGGTTTTCAATGAAGGGATGGCATCCTTGGCGAAATCGGAAGGTACGAAGTTATTGAGTGGCTAGCACATTTGAAGTGCTTGGCGAGGCATAAGCATACTCATGAACGTCCACTTAGGTTGATAGAATTTGTGAGGAGTACGTTAGACCGGGACAGATCTGGATTTTCTCGGATAACGAGTATGGACAATGGCGGACCCAAGCAAGACAGCAGTTTTCTTTTCGAACCTTAAAGCAACAGAGACTTTCGTCTGTTGAATGAACTCGTAAGTTGGCTTATTTCCATATAGTGCAAAAAGTTTGTTTTTGTCAGTGCAAAATTGCAACAATATTCCGAAATACTTCGATGCGCCACTTCCTTTACGCTACCGAGACGAGACGTATCTCCTTAGTTGATACAGCGATAACCTTTGATATGAGTGACCTTATTCTTCATAACATATGCGAATATGAAATGTAGATGCAATCGCAAATTTGTTCCAACTTGCACGAAATGGTGTCATTGCAATGTTGCGAGCAATGGCTTTGTTGCTTTTGTTTACACCTCAGCTTATCAATTCCTATCCAGAATAACGGCAATTCCAACTTTGAATGTTGCTGCGATGATTTTTAAAATCATATGTCGGCAAACGATTGCCATTGGTGGCAATAACACAAAGACAGCAGGTGATGCATATTCATGTTACATTTGCGACCGCCATCTTATATGCCCCGAGAGCCGTTCGTTATTGCACATATTGCAAGGACGTTTTGTGATATGACATTTCAACACTAAACGTGCTACGATTATCAGATAATGCTTTATGGCTTGGTGTAATATACACGATTCTTGCCGGTATGATTGAGCTGCAGTTTTTGTGCGGCTGATTTTGCAGCTTCGCTCCGGTAAGGAAGTTCCGGAGAGACCTGGCTGATTCCAGTTGTAACTCAGACTGCGGCCAGAGCCCTATTTGACGACCTTTCTCTGGCCAGTTTGTCCGTATGCTTGTCCGGCACTGGTGCTGAATGCACGAAAGTAACCATAATGTTCCCGTGACGCCAAGAAATTCTGCTGCAGCATCACCGCGCTAGCAGATGCTTGAAACTGCTACAAACTACAAACGATTTGGCCACACCCGCCGTCTCTGATCACTTATAGGGATAAGGCTTAATTACCCAAGATGGCGATGCTTATAGGTTCTGAGACATATGCCAAATTTCGCGCTGACATACGGGCCGATCTCCGTGAGGAAATCATGGCGGACGTCAGTCAGCAACTTGTACCGATGATCCGTTTCAAGAGGTGATAGACAGCGTGGAATCAACGATGGCAGCGACATGAGTCGATCAAGGTACGCAATACTTAGATACAGTTGGACAGACCAAGGAGAAAGAATTTCGAAAACGTCCTGGTCGTCCTGGTTGGAGTCAACGAAGCTACCGATGTTCCTCCCGGAGAAAGAAATAATGTCGATTGTGGAACAGTCCTGGATATTTTCGAACACAATCAATTCCGATCCCGCCCCTCCGCGAATATTCAGAATGGGATCTCAGCAAGAAGGCAGAAAGAGATCGATTAAGGATATCTTCAGGAATTCCCACGACGCGAAGCAGGTTCTTCGCAACGCACGCAGCCTGAAGGGAACGAAATTCCAACACGTTTTCATCCGTCCATCGTTAACGGCAGAAGGAAGCAAGAAACAATGAGTGGAACTGCAGAACCGAAAGGAAACTCAGCAGGCCGTCATCCCGCTGATTATGAGGAGCAGCCAGCTAGTACAAAAAGTGGCGCGAAAAAATGGCGTGTCTGCGAAACATCCTCGCCACCAGCACTCTCCCAATATCCAGGATCTCGAAACCCACTGCTGGCAGTCCTCTCGAGTAGCGCAAACCAAAACGGCACGAACAATTTACGTTCATCTATCGGTCGCATCAACAGGGATAAGCATGTATCATCTTTTAATTGCGTATTCTATGATAAAGTACCCGATTTCTTGTTATCACTGAACTCCAAGTACGTTTTCCTTCGTTCAGACAGGTCTTGTGATATGAAAGGGTGTGATGTTGCCATCCTGGCAAAAATGCATCTTTCAACTAAAGGAAGTGAAACATTGGTGCTGAACTCTGCATATGAACTTGTGAGTGCTGATTTTTCGTGCGCAAATGCGTACTATCTCCGTTTCATAGTGGCATATCATCGACCAGCTTGTTGTGTTCAGGAAACTAGCGAAGCGGGTAAGGAAGCTATCGTTTGAGTGTTGGATGAGTTAGATGTAGATGCTGTTCCTACTCAGGTTTACAGGATGGGAGCATATACGAACGGACATCAACCATCGGTCAAACCAACGTTTGATAATTCTCATGATCCTGTCCAAATTCTTCGAAAGTTGCACAATTTGAAAACCAATGGCAATTTTAACTGTGTTTATGTGCGCCCATCTTATTGCCTTGAGCTGCGTGCGGAATTGCGTGAGGCCCGCAAAAATGATTTTGCTGCAGTCATTTGGCATGGAAGGGTGATGAGTAGAATTGAGATTCCTAAAAATAGAGGGAACAGCTCGACGGGAAAGAAGAGGCAGGGATAAGTTGGAGTCAAGATTTTCAACAACAACGCTTGGCTTCGCGCGTGTCTCCTCGCCACCTCTCTCGCTTTTCTCCACTACTCCCCAATTAAGCGAAATCGGCCCAGAGCGGTCTTCGAAGTTCTTTTAATGCTCTACTTCAATTCGATGCTTCCGATATTGTTGTCTTGAGCGAAACCTGGCTAAATGAAGACGACTTTGGCCCCTTTCTAAGCCTCAATCCCTTGTACAGTGTGCACAGATGTAAATAGAATCAATGGAATTACTGGTGATGGTGTGGCGATTATTGGCAAAGAAGCAAATTTCTTATGCGGGCGTGGAATCAAAGCATCTGAATCCTTTTGTGAAGCCTTGTTCGTTGACTTCATTCATTGAAACGGTTTCTGCTTTCGCTTAGATGCAGTTTATCAACGGCCTGGTGTGAGCACGAAAGAGCTTGCCGAATTACTCGAGAAAATTTCTGAGTGGTAAGCAGTGGAATATCTGTCGGTGGTTATAGGTGATTTCAATTGTCCGCTGACCCTCAAGGAGCCTGACCTGCACTCGACAACGACGTTTGACCGTTTTCTTGTGAATTCACATCATCTAAATCTAATTTCTGACCGTACTCGTTGTACTTTGATTTTTGTGGGGCAAATTGGGAGAAGGCCAATTTAATGCTTTTCAATTTTGATTGGAATAGATGTTTCCATAACTGCTATAATACTGATGAAATCTATGAGAGCCTTCTATCATTTGTATATCTTGTGATTGAAAGCTGCACATCTCTGCGAAAGAACCGGGTCAAAGCCAAAAAATATCCTCACTTGCAGTGGTTCGATGCCAAAAAGCATTTTCTTTGGCGTGACCGCTTTCTTTCTGAGGCCTTTACAGCTTTTAACAAATGCTAAGGACTTTGAGAAAGAGTGCTGAAAGATTGCAAAAAACCGAGAAAAGCGCCTTATATACTCCGATAACAAAAAATCATTGTTTAAGTATACAAACAGGAAACTCACCATTCGAAGAGATATTTTTGTTTTAAATACTGAAAATAATTTGATCATCACTATTGACCGCAAAAAGTGATGGTGTTTGCAAATTACTTTTCTAAAGTATTCATCACTGATAATAATGAGGTCTCTGTCTTTCCTGTAAGATGCGGTAAAAATTTGTATTTGGTTTCTTTTTGGTTGCGATGTGCTCAGCTCAGCTATTAGAAAGCTCAGCGATAAGATCTCCTTGACCTCAGACTCGGTGCCTTTGTCCTTCACGAAGCGGGCCTCGGAAGGTTCATGCTACTCATTTTCTTAAATATTCAAGCGCAGTTTCGTCAGTTGTTCCCTACCATCGAAATGGAAGATGGCTGTTTTGATGCCTATATTGAAAATTGCAAAACAGCGAACAGGGTGCAATATTTTGGCCCCATCAGCCTAACTTCATCAATATGTAGTCCTGGAAATTATCGTTGAAAGAAACATTTTATCTCATTTCGATTCAAACGCATTGATTAGTCCTGCTCAGTATGGATTTCTGCCTAGAATGTCCACGCCGTCGCAGCTGATATTTTGCTTTCATATTACTCCGCCGTAAATAAAAACCAGCAGATTGATGTGGTTTACAGTGATTATGCTAAAGCCTTTGATACAGTCTGCAACCAGAAATTGTTAATTGAACTTAAAATTTATGGAATAGATGGTGAACTTCTGGAATGGCAGAGATCTTTTTTATCACAACGAGGTGAATGCTATTTACAGCCTCGCATTATTAGTAGCGGAGTTCATTGAGAAGCATATTGGCCCATTACTCTTCCTTATTTGTGTAAATAATTTATCCGATGGTTTCTCGAGTGCACGAAGGCTGTTTGCGGATGACCTCAAGATTATCGCTCACTTAACAACCCTGCTGCAAACTATTACGGGCTTCAGAAAGACCTTATATATCTAGAACGTTGGTCGCAAACTTGGCAATTGCGCATATCGGAAGAAAAAAGTAGTCTTCTTCAGTTGAACTTTCATTATGACTGCCCTCTACATCTAAATGGGAGTAAGCTTTGCGCGCAAGACGTTATCAGGGACTTAGGTCTGCATGCCACTTCAGGCTTCAAGTGGACTTCTCACTGTAGGGAAATAGCAAGAAAACCCTCATGAGTAGTTAGCCGCATACTACGGAACATCCGTACATTGAACAGTACAGACCTGCTTTTATTGTCTCTTGCAGCCCTCCTCTCGAATACTGCACTCAGATATTGTCACCATGCACTGATAAAGACGCTGAAATGATTGAAAGCGTGCAGAGGCGATACACAAGATCTGCTTTTCGCAACGTCTTTCCTGATTCCGTTATTCCTTCCTAGCCCGAAAGATTACATATTCTCAGCCTGAAAAGTCTGAAGTATCGACGACTTGAACTTGATCTCCACTCGTGCTTCAAGATATGAGTGGCTACTGCGATATCCCGTTCGATAGCATCTTTGCGTATACCCCATTCAAGACACGCTCCCGATCTCGTCGTTTTCAGCTACAATGTAGATTTTCGACTCAAGTGGATATATTAATTTCGTTTTCCTTTCGAGTCATTCGGGTATGGAAACTACCAGCTGATATTTTGGAAGGTAGTAATCTCAGTGCTTTCGAAGGGAAATTAGCCCAGTTTGACTTGTCGTCCTTTAGGGGAGTAGACGGCCAGCCAGTATGCTATTAGTATGTGTATCATCTCGGTTCAGCCTTTTGCCGGCAATACCACATTCGTGATGCTTGGATGTTTTCATTTTTGAATATCACCAATCTCTCTACCAACTATTGTATGTTTCTTTATGGTTAAATAAAGCAATTTGAATGAATGAATGCCGTTTTAATAAAGTAATCGAAAGTTTGGAACGAGCTTTGAAATTGGTGGGTCTTTTTGGTTAGTTGTAGCAGTCCGCCGTCGTGACTGTAGTCATTGCGATTGTCTGAGATCAATGACTACTTGTTGGGATGCGACTGGGATTTTGAGTTTGGTTCATGTCGTAGTTTAGAAGATATGTATGCTGCATTTTTAGAGTTGGTGAATCGTGTTATTGATAACTCTGTCTGCCTATGGGAAAACAAGACGCTTACTGCTCAAATGCCTTCCTATCTTCAGCGCATAGCTTCGAAGCGATATTTCCTTTGGAAAGGTATGTGAAAAGAGCATAAAATGACTGCGTTCTGAAAATGTAAGAACCATGAAGATTACTGTGAGGCATGCAAAAAGTGGGCAAAGAGCCATGAAAAACACCTGATTTTTTCTCGTAGTCATGGTGCGTTCTTTAATTACATGAATAATTAAATCAAGTCACCTCACTGCATTGGAATCATTTCTACCGACGACGGTCAGCCTCTTTCTGATGATTATANTAGTCATTGCGATTGTCTGAGATCAATGACTACTTGTTGGGATGCGACTGGGATTTTGAGTTTGGTTCATGTCGTAGTTTAGAAGATATGTATGCTGCATTTTTAGAGTTGGTGAATCGTGTTATTGATAACTCTGTCTGCCTATGGGAAAACAAGACGCTTACTGCTCAAATGCCTTCCTATCTTCAGCGCATAGCTTCGAAGCGATATTTCCTTTGGAAAGGTATGTGAAAAGAGCATAAAATGACTGCGTTCTGAAAATGTAAGAACCATGAAGATTACTGTGAGGCATGCAAAAAGTGGGCAAAGAGCCATGAAAAACACCTGATTTTTTCTCGTAGTCATGGTGCGTTCTTTAATTACATGAATAATTAAATCAAGTCACCTCACTGCATTGGAATCATTTCTACCGACGACGGTCAGCCTCTTTCTGATGATTATACAAAGTCGAAACAATTCGCCTTATTCTTCGGACAGGTTTTTAAAACGGGTGATAGTACTCTTCATCCCTTCTCCATGTACATGTCACTCCATCTGGATACCGTGAAGATAGATTTAGACGTAGTCAGAGAGGCTTTTTCTGAGCTCAATGATAAGGCATCGCGAACACCAGACTGTATACCTTCCCGATTCATCAAGAAAGCTTCGGAGGCCTCTCTTACCGCTTATGTCTTCTGTTTAGGCATAGTATTGCAATAAGAGGCCTGCTCGCCTGGCCAGCGGGGTGGCGTCACTTATTGGCTACAACAATGCAAAACCACGGGTCTCAGTGCCCTAATGGAAGCGCATTGTGACCGGCAGCGTCATCGACGCTCGATAGTCCGGTCAATCAAGTGATCAAGTGATTGCCATAAGCACCGTTCCAAATGCTTGGAAAACGGCAATAGTCGTACAATTACTGAAAAAGCCGCCCTCAAACCATGTCTCGCTCGAATTATCGTCCCATCAGTCTTACGTCGTCACTTTGCAAGGTGCTTGAAATTATTTTTTGAAAATCAATTTTGAGTCATCTTAGCCTTTCTAACATTATCAGCCATAATCAGCGCGTTTTTCTCAAAGGAAGATCTACGCTCACACAACTCATGACGTCCTACTGCGATTGGTGTGCTGCTATCAATAGCAGTTTCCAAACATGTAGTCTGTAATGAGTTTGCCAAAGCTTTTGACTCAGTGACGCATCCAAAACTCCTGCTGAAGTTGGAGCCCTATGGAATTGGTGGCACTGTTCTAAGAAATGCTTTGCTGAGAAATGCCTTGTCTCGCATTTAGATTTCTCGACTGAATGCCCTCTGCGTTTATGTGGTCTCAATCTTCCTGCAAAGGACCTACGTGTTTTTGTGACTTCCGACCTTAGTTGGCATAATCATTGTGTGGGAGTCTCGCGAAAGTCTGCTCAAGCTGCGAACTATATCCTGCGTGCTATGCGATACAGTTGCGTAGAAAATTGTCGGAAAGGCTTCGCTGCTTACCGTTGTCCCATCTGAGAATAATGTACTCAGATTTGGTCCCCGTCTGTGAAAAAAGATATCGAAATGATTGAAAGGGTCCAACGACTCTTTAGCAAGACCGCAATGAGGAAAGCTTTTCGTGGGCCGTTCCAGCGCAATTACGAGCACCGACTTCACATTTTTGATTTGAAACCTTCGCAGCATCGTAGAGCGCATTTCGTTTTATATTTATGTTTCAATATCGTTGAAGGTTTCTCAGGAATTCCGTTCTAGAGTATTTTCTCTTTTACAAAGTTTGGATTGCGCTCGCGACTTCACCCTCTGCGAATTTAAGGAAAGACAACGAATCGAACTGATGTGTTCAATTCTTTTGCTTTTCATGTTGTTCCTATGCGGAATTCTTTACCATATGATGTAGTTATGGCAGGTAACTTGTCAAGTTTTAAGCGACGTCTGGAGCATTGCAATCTATCGATAATATCTGTTGCCTGCCGGCTATAATTTATTATCAAATGTCCATTCTGCATTCCTACGTGTATGTCATTTATGATCTCTGGTCTTTGCTTTCATCAACCTATATGGGCTTTTAAACGCATGGTTATGTGCAATGTTTATACCTAAGTATATAGTATATGTTATGCCCATATACTATGGCTCCCATGTACAGTTATTCTACTGGACATTTGTTGCCATACTTTCTTTATTGTAAATATAGATGTTCTTCTTCAGATGGTATATGATAAAATACTTTGTTCTCGTGGAAACGTTGTGCAGTATTGGCGGGATATCGTTTCCGCGAAGAACCTTGAGAAATTGCCGTCAATTCTGCGGTCTTTCAGGTAGTGCTCCCAAGCAGTCAGCTAGCTACGGTCTCAATCAGTTGTCTTTAACGAATATTAATAATTTTACAGCGAAGAGCATCGGAAATGAAAACATTCATGATGTTGCAAAAAAGCTGACTGGCAGCAAGCTGTGTACATGAGACATGACAATCGGCAGAGTGCTTCTTATGAACAGACTTGTGGCTTCGCACTATTTCTTCACATCTTCAACGTTATCGAGCGTATCCTCGGCCGCGAATCCCCTCGATTGTGACTCGCCTTCAGATGCGGCCGACTCTACTGATTCGTCCACTACACGTCCCGTATCCGTATCCTCCATCTGCAAAAGACTGTCTCAAAAGACTGCTGCAAAGGATTGTCCGAGATACTTCAACTTTTCTTAACTGTTTTCTTCAATACAAACCTAACCTGCCATAGATTCATCATAGAAACCCTCACAGGCCTCCTAATGACGTCTCCTGAGTGCAATCACCCTCCCAAAAATTCCCGCTACTCTCGGCACACACCGTTTTGCCCTTAAACTTCGGCTAGCTCAACCGAGAGATATGATGGTGCACATACGCGAGGCGCCATCATGACACAGCCATTGCTGATATCGCATATCGTTCGCTGCAGGATAGGCGCAAATTTCGAGAAAGTCCATTTGTTCCTCCAAGTTCCAAACCTAATGTTCCAACTTTCAGACCTAACATTTCACATTTCAAACCAACATTCCAGGTCTCAGACATAATATTCCCAGTTTCAGACCTAGCATTCCTTTGAGTGGAAACGCCTAAACACTTCACTTTGCTTCACTTCATGCGAGAGCTGAACATTGTCATTTAATGCAACGTTTGTTTCGAAATTATAGTCTAGTCGTTGCATTCAACGACAGCACACCACAAAGCCATGCGGAATGGAGACGATAGGGAATCTTCCTTAGGACTTGATGCGATCAAACCAAACCAGAAAAAACTCGTGCCGACGAGCCCTGATGCGCTTCAAAAAATCTGCTAAATGTTTGCTTGAAGCGCAATATCCGATATAGCATTCAGTAAGCATATTCTCAAGTGGTTTTGACAAAATACTCCCTTCTCTAATGAAACTTTCTTCCCATAAAACCCCCACTTCAATATATTCACTTCGTAAAACTTAAAAATAATGCTTTCTCATGTCTCAAGTGATATGTGTCACTGCTGCGCGGTGTTGAAAATTTTGAAGCAAGAATAATGTCGGCCCCTAAGCCTTGTAACCCATGGGGCTTTATTCGATTTGCGTTCCTCAACGCAGAATTACTGTACTTGCCTAAGGAAACTCGTTTGAACCATCCCTAATTTCAATTTCAGGATCGGACCTATGCCACTTGCATGACATGACCAATTGTTGTGACCACTCGGTAGGATCACCAACATTCAGGGATGACTGCTCCGAGTATTGCTAACTGAAATTTAATATCACCAACACAGCTCACGCAAAATTTAATCGCTTGCTAGCTCTCTAAACTCCACTGATGTTAGGCATTCGATATAGATCGTCTATCTTGAATTCAATATCGTTATTAATAAACCGTAGACGAACCTTATCGATTTCAGCCTTTTCATCGCGTTCCGCAGCGATTTCGAGATCGGCCTTGAAGTTTGTCCTCCTTAGATTCCATTCGAACGGATCACTCCTACGAGTAAATAAAAAACTACTGAAAGTCATAAATCATCGCTCAAAATCGTCAAATTTTATCCCGTTCTCAGCTGCGCTTCAGATAATACAGCACTCTGCTTAGGCTGCAAACTTATGGAAGAGACGAGACCATCCGTGCTAACGAAGTGAATACTACTTTCGAAGCAGCATTTCACTGATCGGTTTCCGCCGATGCAACCTTTCTTAGTTCACCTACTCGCTTCTCCTTTCTTTCATCCCCAACTTTCCATGCTGTCCCTTACAATTACAGAACTAACGCGAAAGCAGCTGACGGTTAACACTTCTGAAGGCTCTGGATGTGTTTGAGCTCTTCCGAACTACGGTGAGTCTGGAAATCTAAGCGGAACCCTTGTGCACAGTGCCAGGCACTTCGATGTTGCGAACGACTGAAATCTTCCCTCCTCCACGCCTCGTCCCCGAATTCCTCCCTTTCGCCTTCTTGCCGCGACAGTACCAAATCATGCTTTGTCTTTGTCACCAAGTTGACTTACCTACTCCATCGTGACTTCTTGTCGCTCCACCCACAATTGCTGTCATCCTATCTCACTTGTTCAATTGCTGTGTTTAATATGGAACAGACTGAGCAACGAATTAAACCATAATTAAATAACAATGAGGCAAAATTGATGATGAAAAAAATGGAGTTATCGATAAAGAAAGTCGCCTACATTTTAACCTTTTGCTTAGCAAGTTCATCGGTGAATTTTGTTATGAAGAGATCGTAGTTCGGCTCATCAAAATATGTCATCTTCTTAAGGTGAGCGTTTAATTCCATAAAACCTGACGGACAGCCCTGCAGTAGTTAATTGGAGGATCAGAAAACGTTAAGCACGCAACTTCACATACAATAAGCCTCCGGTATCACTTGGAAGGTTATTGTTGCTCGCACTAAACGTGTTGTTACCTCTTTCCTCCTTCTTAAAGAACTCATGTTTACACGGCTATCTTACATCTCTGTTGTCTTCATCGTATTTAAAACCACCACTCTTTATGCCTCTTTCCTCGGATTTCAGATTCTATGTTCCTTCTTCGAACCGTCACGCAATACACGTGATTGTATCCATACAACGATTTCGTTTGGAACACTGATGTGAATAAGTCGAAACGTCAAAGAAATAATAGCAGTGAAACTAAGCAGAACACATAAGTCTCACAGACAGGAGAATGATAAATGTGCTGTGCATGGAAATTGGGCGAAGAATCGTGGTCGCCCTTTGGAATGTGTCAGTTGAATAACCGTAGAACTGCGATGCTTCAGTCATTTGAGGCAGAAGTTTACATACTGAAATGAGCCATTCAAATGGCTGTTTTTATTAGATCGGCAGTAACTGCTGCTTAATCGAATTGTGGGACGACCGTCATCTATCGAGAACCGGGAGGAGCTATCTTGTGAGCACTCTCAGATTATTTAGTTTGAGCTCAAATCCATCGATGGCATGGTGCGAAATAATCCTTTCACAACCTCTTTCAGCAAGCCGATTATTGATCAGCTGTTCGATAATGCGGGGGTCACTGGTTTTTACATCTGCGGGTGTTCGACGGTCGATCACAATTCCTAAGGATACAACACCGCCTTAACTTTTACTGCCTTCGAATTGAAAACACATGGCGGGCATGTAGGCAAACAGGTAAACAGAAAGATGCACATGAATGGTGGGCACGCTGCATAGCAGCATACTGCATAATTAACATATTCTGTCGTGAGATGAGGCCTGCGACAGAATTATAGGGAAATCATTTTTATCGGCTTGACGGCATATTGCTAGCTCGTCTTCTCAGCACTAATTTTAGCTCCTTCCATATTTGACAAGAAAACAAATTTTTCGAAAGAGCCCACCGCGAGTAGCATCTTCTCGGGAACAGTCTCCTTGATACGGCCACTGTCTCTACGCGCCATCCCTTTCCACGGCAATGTTGCTGTGATCAACTCGATAAGCATGTAAAACATACCTGAACACCAAAAATATCACCTCTCGGGCATTATTACATAGATAATCATCCGCATGGAAGTATGGGCCTTAGTATGTACACACTAAAGCCTGAAGCTGAACCTGTGTCCAAACATCGGCATCGAATTTGAAAGGTGGACACTTGTGGATTTCATATGGGCATAAATGTGTTGAGAGGACCTCTCGGAGGTGGTATAATCTCGTATATTGCCGAATCCAGTGGTGGATTGCACTTTCAGCTGCACTTCGTGTGGATGCACATGTGTCGTTTATAATGGATAACCCTCCAATATGCCTTTCCAGCTTATATTTTCTAAAACATTAGGCGTCTCATAATATAGCAACTGAATACCACCTTCCTGGTTGAAAAATATACAATTTGGTGCAGTCGCTTCTAGATTTGAGAAACTGTTTGAATTGGCACACTGTATTTTGCTCTTCGCTTCTGAGCCGAATCGAATATGTCAGTACGTTTGTGGACATGGCTTTGAATCACTTTTCAACTGGCTAGTGTCGGATCGTTTCTATCGTTTCTGTAATAACTGGTGCAGAACGCTGGCTCATTAGTTACCGACTACAGCCAGCTACAAATTACACTGACACAGGTGGGTAAATACGCGCTTCACAGCTAACACAAATATTGCGCATTCTCGTATACTTTAGCTGCTATTTTTATAGTAGTCAGTGCTGTATGACAGGTATTTGAATAGTCAAGGTGTGTTTACTGTATTTCCTTACAATTTCCCTGTAGTGAATTTTTCAGTTCTTGACTAAATCAGTGGCTGATAGGGAATACAGTTAAACGAACTCCAGAGATCGTCGTGTCGCCCTTGTTCTTTGTACTGGTGGACGTTCACTGAGCAGTATCGCACCGTACCACGAAATGAAACCTGAAGCGTGCAGATCAACGCATCACCTGTGCAGCAACTACCTACTCACTTGCGCAGCAGTCATAAGCTGAGCTGGGACAATTCATTCATCTTGCTTGTGAAGGATTATGTAGAAAAAACAAATAATCTCTTCAACGGATCCATTTTTTTCCGGTTCAGAGCGTTATTTCATATGCAAATTTATTTTTGCAAACGAAGGCCAACCCTATAAAATTCACTCTCACTAAATATTTAACTTGCCTTAATCACTTTCAGAGAAATATGTTTTTAGAAAGAATGAATAACGGAATGTGCGCAAACGAACGAACGCTGTGCAGAAATAACAATTCCTATGCGATGATAAAATACGAACTGTTCCGTCGGAAAGATTTCTCTAAAATTTCCAACTTTCTTCTTAGAGAGAAATGTTTGCGGTGCAAAGATTCTTTTCGCTTTCCTCCAAAATTCCGTTCTTTCGCTCCTCTTTTTGAAGCCAACGGGGCCAGTGACCAATCATCTCGATATGAACTTTCTTAGACCTCAATCCCTTCACCGCTGCCACGAGAAGACCGTGTTTCGTCTTTCACTCTCTGTTCAATTTTCGAAGTTTCGGTTTTTTCTCAACTTTTACGTTCACTTTCTTTGAAAGTCCAATTAAACGTTTTCGACCGTTGAATATTTCCGCTACAACTTTTCATATTTTTGTTTCTGTTTTGTTTTTTCAAATTTCTATGAATTCCGTTATTCTTCTGTATTCAATGTCTCCAGATCGTGTGATAATTATTATCCTAAAAACTCATAATATAGAAATGATAAAATATATTGTGATGACATCTTCTATTGGTAGTTAACAATATTTGGGAGCGTCAATGCCATTATGCCCATTCTTAGAGTTTGTTCCTATACCACACTGCCACTGATGTAGGCAGAAGAGCTCCTCCTAAAACGATGCACGTACTAGTGTTGTTACCTTCTTCCTTGGTTCTCTCAGCTTCATCCTGTTCTTTTTATCTGGGAAGAAGATCTGCCTGGCGAGACCGAAGTCGAATATAAAAAGCATATCGCGTTCTTTGTGCCCCATCGCAAAATTTGTTGGCTTCACGTCGCGATGCACAAAACCGATTTTGTGAACGTCACGAATCGCCTGTTAAATCACGACAAATATTAATTCGGCTTTGTTATCACAATGGACCTTGATCGACGGCATCTTTTGAAGAACGCAGTACCAGTAGACTATTTTCAAACATTTATTAGATCAAATTTGAAGCTAAAGAGGGAATTCGCTATAACTCTAAGACGGTGTTTCGACAAGTTTTGTATTTTCCGTGCATTTGTCACTACAATCAACTAAAGGGTCTCAGGTTTTACTTGTATAAATTGCTGTTTCGATGAGGAAAAGACACATTTTGAAGTAGAAAACTGCCTTGAATACAAGACCCATCTCTGGAATCACGAAAATCAGAAGATAATGTTGAATAGGATAAGCTCTGCCATATCCAGAGAAAAGAGGACTTGGGTCATCCATTCAAGAATGTGTACCACGTCAGTGAAAATGGAGAGCGCCCTTGTTTCGTAGTCACGTCCAATGAAATAATTCATCCGGTGTATTGCGATTAATCGGCAATGAAATGGAGTGCTTATCGTCAAAATGTCGCCTTTCAGCATTATTATTACAGCGGTATCAATTTCGTAATCAAATATATGCACTCTTCACTTTCCCATGAAAAAACATTTTCTCAGAAGTGTGCACATTGCTACTGCGTTTGTGGCAAAGAAAGTTGCTGCATTAATGCTCTTAAAAGATTTAATTGCTCAACGAAATGAGGCTGGCTTACCTCAACAGACTGTATGCCAATGCGAAGTGTGCTAGCAACGGACATCTTTCGATCCGGCAGCCGTCTTCTGATATCCGACAATTCCTTTCCTAATAGCGACATTATCAGAAAGCTGAAAACGTTTTCTGTTCCAAATCTCCTTTCCAAAGTGATTATAAGATGCGCTAAAAGTGGTGCACAGAGATTTCCTGTCGAGGTAGCGGAGAAGAGCGAAAAGCAGATGACGTGCAGAGGATAGCATCATCGGCCATTACAGTAGCTAGGGGCGTAACACCGACAAGTGACCATGTAAATATACTCCCCGGCTTTAAATCTTGATGGCGTATATTCCTTGAATATGTGATAAGCTGACGAAAACACGATCTCATATCAATGAAATTAGGGTCATAGATGTCTCATGCATACCGATCAAAGGTCCTGCTTATGGCTTTGAACTTTTTCACTGTGCACTAAACATGTATGAATTCGTTCAGTTGTCAGCAGTAGACAAAATTCATCGATTCAGTTGCAGCCACCAGAAACTCTTACATGCGAGTTTATGAAGCAGCGGAATGGAGTGAAAACAGCGGCCTTCGTGACAAGGATATTTTTGCTGAATTTTTTGAAGGGGAAGGGGGAGGATGTAGGCAATCAGGGGATAGGGGTTCTTGTAGATATTGTTTTCTCTCGCAGCCCCAGATTTCTCACCTTCAAGACCTGCTTGACTCACTCACTCTCCCTTTGTACGGAAATCCTGGGCATTTCCGTTGTAACTAGTTTTTGAACGATTGGACACAGCAGTCGGTGCGACCAGTTGGATTGATTTGACTTTCATGTTTCTGACCATTAAATTTTGACCATGTCTCTGCTGACCGGTTATCCTATGGTTCAAGCAACTGCTGCGTAGCAAACGGAATATCCTGTGCAAACAGTATAATTTCGCAGATCGCAATTGTATATATTATGTGCAATTATCAGTTACGTTGCATGTAAATGCAATTTGATATGTATATATTACTTCACGCTATCCCAGCTGAGTGGCAACTACGATTGACTTTGTGATGGACAAGAAGAAAAGAAATTTGCTCACCTGAAGTTATTCATTTTGCCAGCAAGAAGAAGGCGACAGGCATGTTTTGATTTTTGCAGTTTTTTCAACACAAAAACCTCCATTTTGAGGATTTCGTCATCTTTGCTTTTCATGAATGGCTCGACTTTCATTGCGGCTTTCTGTAATCGAGGGCTAGTTTCGATGAGTTTAGTATATTACTTTGACACAACGAGTGATGTGCTACGGAGGGCGTTACTAAGAGCTACAATCTGCAATAATTTTGCTTGTGGGAGCAAGCTAGTACCTATATATTCGAATACTATTATAAGCTCTTGCGTCTCGCAGATGGGCTGAACGGTTTGGGCCGTTTCCTTCACTTCTTCAAACTTCAAACTATATATATATATATATATATATATATATATATATATATATATATATATATATATCATGTTGTGGGCATTTAATGGATCTAGAATCTTTCTGCCAAGATTAGGTAAGGCAGAGAAGAATATTAAAACATCATTGTGGATTCACAGAAAAGTAACCGAAGCAATATAGAATCGGAACAGCCTAAAAGATTCCCAACTATATAAGCGCATACCTGTTTGTCTTTGATGCCTTCAACGAGGAACACAGTGCCGCATGATCCTTCCCCTAGTTTCTTCTTCACAAGAAACGTATCGCGCACCTTATCGCCAATACTTAATTTGATCAGTCCTATCGGACTTCCCATCTTCTAAAATCCTCTCATTAAATTCCACAACTTTACACTGAAATCTTGCTGCTATAAATGATCCGGATTTCTCGTCCTTCCCAAAAAATGCCGGTGGAGGTCTACCTCCCTATCCCCACTTCAAACTTCCCACGCAAAGAATCATCGTTTCTCTCCCGCTCATTCCTCACCATTGATTCAATTTTAGAAGTTCCTAATTTGGAAGAAAAATAATCGCCATGGACCTTAGCAATACGTGAAATCCAGCATTTCTATAATGTTCCGAACTATGAGTTTGTGGTGATGATCCCTGAAGTGTATCACAATCGCAAGATAGTTGGCGGTAGAAAGACAAACATGAATGAGCAACGGCTGCACACACTTACATATCGCCGTCAAAATCTGTGTGAGCAGTGGCTCGATGTGTGAAAGCAGTCTTAGAATTACTGAAGTCAGGCCGCCTGCAAAACCGATCAAGCCGCACGTCAACCGAGCAGAAATACAAATACCCTTAATAAATCGACACCTTGCTTCGGTAATGAAAACCGCTGGAAAGATAACAAACAAATTTGGCATGCAATTTATTTTGACGCAGAATTTTCCGCTTATTACTCATTGAAAGCAGAGGACAAATAGTAAGGAACCGATTTGGATGAGCTGAAGCGTCGTTTGCAATCTGCAAACTTGTATGCTCCATATATCATGGGTCATAATATTGTAATTACGTATATTTTGAAGTAAAATCTTGAAATTGAGCGATCGGTCTCTTAGCACTTGAAGTGAAGCTTTGATGGCATCCAACTGCATAATTGGTACGATATGCATCGATTAATATACCGTCAAGTATTTTCCGCATTTCAACAACAACTTTACAAACTTTTCGGCGCCCTCGAGTGTCAGTAAGGACCCTTGTAGAAGGTGATCAAATCAACAATATCTAATGAAATTTGCTTAGAGCAACTTTTTTATTAACAACTTGCTGTGCATAGTAATTGCTGTGCTTGGAGTATGTAAGTGAGATATTTGGTTGCGTGAAAGTTTTGAGTTGGTGTAAAGGTTGGAAACTACGTTGAACAATGATTTATGACATAAGTTTGCAGCTGCACCTTTAAAAGGCCTAAAATAGTGACCATTGGATGTAGATTTCCATTGCATTTCAGTTGATCAATGGAGCAATAACGCCGAAATTAATCGTTTTTTAACATCATGCCCACGACATCCATATTCTACAGAGCGACATTGATGCATTTAGCAGCTATTCGGTTATAAGAGTCATATATTCCCCTAAGATTTAACGGGCTACAAATCGCGTTTGTGGTGCTCTTCTAGTCAACTTTGAACATCAGCGGCATCGGCGTTTCATTGATTCTGAAAATTCATCGGAATCTGCACACTTTTTTCTCCGCATCCTATAGCAAAGATGTATTAAACATCATCAAAATGCGTTATTGCTCATTACCGACTCATTTTGTAAGTTTTCGCTCGACGATTGCTAACAGCACTTTCAAACTGTTGTGAGTGTACACGAGACAACAACGGTGTTCGAGGATACATGCCCAACGTGCAATAATAATAATTACTAATCTCATTAACAAACCTTGTAAAGGGCGGTTCAACGACTGTTCTTGGTCGCTCACCGAAAGGCTGGCCATGGTGATATAACACTCTAGCAAACTTTGAGATGTTTGATGACTTACCTTCTGATCAAATTTTGTAAGCTGACGCTTCCACTGTAGGTGTATATCACATGTGCTCGTTGTGTTGATGGTTCACATTTTTGATCAGTATTTTAGGAAACGCATTTCTGTCTGATAAGAAATCCTCTATCGCGTTGTTTTCTTCAAGTTGTTTCACATTCCGATACTAAGAAAGGATTGACAAATATTTTGTGGCGAATGCTGCGCCCACTTCGTGGATATTTATTCGTAATGTACCGTGTTAAATAATATTGACTTTGTTTTATACGCATTTCTGAATGGAACATTATTTTTAATGCTTCCGAAGCCTACAAAATGTACCAAGGAACAAGCTGTATAAACTGCTGACCGCCACCGACATCGTTTTAGTTGCTAAGCCAGCAAAATGATCAAGAACACAAAAGACGCATCTGATAGCACAGGGGGGAGGGGGAGGGAGGGGGTGGCAACAAATGATTCCTAAACACTCAGTGGGAGTGTTTAAATCTTGCACTATCTGAACACTAGCATTTATGAGTGCTTCGGGGGTTACGATTACGTGTAGTAGTAATTATGCAAGAGTGATTTGTTCCATGGCAGACAGCACTTAATTACCGCATTTCAAGATTTCACAAACATCGAGAGGTGAAGATGCAAAAGACATCGAATGGCTATGAGATTAAGGGATGTCAATGCGCTAAAGGCAAAGAGATGAAAGCAGTCAGAACGGTTCAAGTTTACAATTTCCCGAAATATTGCCAAGGAATAGTGAAGATCGATTACGCTGATCAACACTGATTGATTTTTTTAAATCACTCCCAGATGCAGTAATCATTTGCATCGAAAAGATTTTTTTTTCGTAAACACTCCATATTGTCCATAAGCGTTATACTTATGTACCACACCTCTGCAGCTTGTTAGTCCGATTGCAACCAAACTTTATCTCATATACTGTCCCAACTCAATTTTTGTACCTCTGTTGAAGAATTAGTCGCACATATGACTCAAAAAAGCTTCGTCTGCGTATATGTTCGAATTTTGCTTCAAGCAAAACACCATTCGTGGTATTAGTTTACTGACTCAAGTTTATTAAGTTGTACATTATTGCGGTAGAATAAAACAATTCACGAAAGTTTTGGAGGCAAATAATTCAGAGGCAATCGTTTGCAGAGAAACGTTCCATCTGTACCATGCATAAGATTTATTCAGCTCTGACAGTATAGCAATGCATCAGAAATTTAGAATAGAAAGAGGGAAATGATTCCAAAAGTAATTGTGGGACATTTCTGCCAACATTCTACATAACTTTCTCAACCCATAAAGTTATAGCCAAGTTGGCTCATGACTATCCAACAATAAGTTCACATCGTTGTCCAGAATATCCTATCTGACACATACATGTGTAACTGTTCGCCGTTCCAACGCATAGCCCCTTCCCATTGCAGTCCCTTACCGAGTCACATGGACCTGCAATACGAGGGCATTTATTTCTGATGCTATTCCATGAAAAAAATCAAACGGAAAAACAGTCCGAAGGTGCTGCTTGATGCAACGTATGTGATTAAATTTTGGCTGATCCAAGCCATTCTATCATCAACAAAAAAGACGCCTGATTATGCAACTCCCGAAGCAATCTTGAAAAGTCAGGCATACTGTGAACTTCACAATGGAAAACGTGGATGACGAGAGAAAAAACGTGGGAAGTGCAGAAAATCCTGAATTTTTCACTTGCAGCTAAAATATAAAATTCTTTTCAAAGCAGCAATTTCAGTTTAACGATTGCGATTGCGACTGCGACTTTCCACTCAGCAGTGATGTTCTCAATAGAGACTTCATCAGGCATTCATACTTAAATGCTGCACATCTCTCCTCCACTAATATTTGTATCATTTGTAACGTCGACGACTGCTCCGGTCTACCCATGATTCGAACCTCTCGATGCGATTTCCAAAGCCGTAAAAAATTTCGAAAATCACAAAAGAAACGAGCAATTGAACAATAAAAAACATACTCTCCTCGCAGTGTACTCCACTATATCCAATCTGACACATACATATATAGCTTTTCTTATTTCCGATACACGTTCCACGGTTGTTGCATTCCTCTTGACCGCATGGCTGCAACAGTCGCGTCATTCCCACCAATCAAGAGTCAACAAATCGGTTTAAATTGCAGATAACTTATTGCGTAACGTTTATTTCTGCAGGGATCAGCAAATTCGTTCAAAAAATGCATCAGAAGTTCGAAATATCATTGCAAACGATTTGGTGGATGAACATTTTTTGCACTGAAAAATTTTATTCGAGTTTAAACTAACCTGTCATATGGTACTTTCGAGAATAGGTGAAATTACACATAAAAACAAAAACACATCTTTTAGACGAAGTTCAACGAACAGTAAACGTTCATTATAAGAAAGTTTAAAGTCTTAAAGGCAATCCAACTTGTTTATTAAGACCAACCAAGTTTTGCGATCATTTCTTCATTAAAAGAAGAGGTGCAAACTCTCCGGATTCTCAGCAACGTCCGTAAACGAAAATGATATCTGTTCGCTTAAGAAATGCTTCCTATTTACCTTTACGAAAGAATCCTTCCTGTACATTTTCTAAGTGCAAGGTAAGTTTTCAGCTACTAAAGTTCTCAGCAGTAATTCAGAAGTGGCGTTGCTTTTCGTCTATATAACTCGGGAATCACTGCCGAAGGGATCGAATCATGACAGCGCAGCTCATAAGATGACTGGGGACTCTTCTTTCTGCGAAATCTCTTCACCTCTTGGAAGCAACGTATTTTGCCAAAAAGTTTCGTCCATATCAGGAATCAAACTCAAAGCGCTATTGCCGTTGAGACTTGAGGATACTGGATGGAACTTTGAGGGCAGTTTTGGTATGGATTTTGTGCACTCAACTGGTGCAACAGATTTCAAATTGGAGTGTGCACATAGATAAAACTTGGTCAAGATGTTACTCAGTTGAGAAGAAAACCATCAAAGTAGGGTGCCCAGTGACGCTTCTTATCATGGAACGTCTAGTAATGCTTCCCGTCGTGGAACGCCCAGTAATGCTTCTCGTCATGAAACGCTTAGTAATGAGTGGTTCTTCTCGCTGTACGAATCCCAAACCGAACAATTTGTTCTTCATTTGCATCTTGCCACTGTGACACATTTAATGCGCAAGTTTTTCTACAGCTTCAAGTGCCGACACTCGATGTGGAATGTGACGAATCACGACGAGGTCGGCGGTGGATCGTGTAAATAATATGAAGCGAAGCTCGTCACTGGACATTTATGCTTTGTGAGTTGATATAATCGAGCATGCAGACAGACAGACACATACATGCACATTAATGAGATGTCGCCAAAAAGGCGTTTCAAATAATCTGCAACATTGCTCACCGCCAGTTCCACCTGAAGAGTGTTGTTGATGTGGTCGATCGATTTCATCAGCTAAAATGACGAATCATTTTAGAAGCATATAAAAAAGCGTAGAGACTATTGTTACACCATTTTTTTAAATTTTCGAATCTTCGAATAAGGACTTCAGCTCGAATGGAGTCGTCAAAACGCAATATGAAATGAATTTCGAAAAAAAGTGTGAAATATTTCGATAAACGAAAGGAAGGAAATGATCATTTTTGGAGGTATATATGCCATGATGCGTAATAAAGTGTATGCATAATTGCAAAGTGGAGATGAGGTCACTTGGTTATTTGCCCTTTAATGATGGCAAACGAAGGTTGGCTGCGGAAATTTGGCGATTTCGGAAGGCGGAAAAAAATTACTGCGTTGCTCATCGAAGTATCAAAAACTACTCTGCTTCTATTCAAAAAGGAATATTTCACTCTGCGGTCTTCTCTCGCCGTCGTTTTTCCCTCTCGGTGGCAAATAGAAGTTGGTATCTTTTCTATGATGAATACTTCGGTAAGTTTTTCGAAAAGAATCGTTTGCTGATCAATCATATTTCGGTTTAAAAAAATGGTTTGTTTGTTCCTTAGGAAATATCGATAACAAGTAGTTGTGATGATTCACGATGATGATCCATGGTGATACTCATCACCAATTTTTTGAGCAAAAATACAGAAACGCGCGAGAAGATGAACCATTTCTGCCATGGCGCTGGTTTATCTCTGTCATACTTGTGGTATTCCAATACCACTAAATACCGTAATATTCACACTGAGTCTGTGAATAATGCTATACTCACCTTAGCAAACGAAAAATACACATGCATTCATCAGTGATTGTGTGTTATTTAACACACCCATGTGCACATGGCGGTAGGAATTTCGATGGCGGTATGAAGTGCACGAACATCCAACAAAAAAGTCAAAAAAAAGTTTCGATTCTATTTTTTGAGTAGAGGCAGAAAAAGTGTGATACGATTCTCCCAAAAGTGTAAAGCACTGTGTTTAATGCGGTATGCTATTCGCTTCAACGAATAAAGGCGATATAAACACACAAAGACGTTTTACTGGTGTACAATAATCGAAATATGAGCTGAGTAAGGGATTCACCTCATTGGCGCTTTTATTGAGACCAGAGCCGATGTTTTGCAGGCCATTTCTTATATCATCCCCTATCGTTTCCTGTAAAAAGAAAGCCATTAGAATAATTTGTTTATTATTCGGGATTATGAGCCGCAAAGTGGGAAATTTTCTTGACGCAGTAGATATTCCTCTTATTGCATCTTTCCTTGCTGCACTCACTGTACAAGAAGGAACAGACTTTTCGGTTTTCCCTAGGCAAGCGAAAAATGATGATTTAAATCCATCGTTTATTTCAGCATTTCGATAGAACTACTGTCACCGTAATTTTGTCGACCATCTACTCACACTCATACATCCTACCATTCTCAGTGGTTGAATCTGGTGTTTGCTGGTTCAGCAATGAGATGAGAAATCAGGTCATTCTCCCTTCTCCCCTTCACCGCTCATCCTCATGGGCAACAAATGATCGTCGAAGGCGCTTCATAGTCGTAGCAGATTACTGTCGATGAGGTGCCTCAAAAGGACTGAACACCGTACCGTTTATATAGATGAGAATAGGGTATCATCTGAATGGTACTGCACACTGTTTTAAATCAAGTGAGTCATTTGAAGTGAATTGAATGGTCATTTGAAGTCATTTTAATCAGTTCAAATATTTCAATATCGAAAAATTGGAATGATAACTCGTTGGTTTGTATGGCAACAACAAATATAAAGTTGTTTTGACGAATTTGCTGATAAAATTCTTAATTAAAAATGTCGAAGAATATTCATCGCGAAAAGATTTCTTAACAACAAGAAAACATCTCTTCATTAAAATTTTCCGCCTCTAATGCACATCAGATAAATAACTCTTTTTCGCTCCATTCCGCAAAAGAACGGTGAAGTTTTCTTCAAATTTTGAGGTTCTAGAAATGACTAGATGGCAAAAAATTGTACTTTCAGAATTTTTGATGTAAAATTATTCTGGACATGGGGAAGATGCGATAGTGCTTTGGCAAATCCAAGCTTAATATTCCATTTCTGAAATTCACCCTGAGAGTGATATCAGGTATGTTGTCAGCTATTAAACTACAACGTTCGCTGAGAGTGGTGGGCGATATGATATACCGAAAATTAATTGTAGGTCGTGTAATGTGAACTGGGGCTTGAACTGAAAGGTGAGGCGGTTTTTCTTTTCTTCCTTCCGTACGTGCGGAATCACTTTATTTTATGTGGTTTTATTGCGTAGATGCTACAATTAGAAAATTGCGACGGTAGAGATAATGCGTATTGTGTGCTGTGCGTATTGTGTGGTGATCTTGTGAAGTAGAGAGGAAAAAAGCAAAAATATGAGCTATATTCAATACCGAAAAATAAGGTGATATTGCAGATGAATATGAAGCTCTAGTGGTGCTGATAGGGGTATTCGTTTTTCAAGAAGGGAATATCTTGATAGGAAAAGCTTCAACATTAGGAGACTCTAACGATAACAATATGCAGGAGTGCTTTATGTCAGCTTCCAGCTAGAAAATATATTTTGGCCATTGACATCGCTATAAAGACGTTCAACATTGCGATGGAGATGAAAGCTTCACAAGAATTTTCCGAAGGTTCTGTAATCAACTGAGTGAAAAGCTAAGGGTGACAATCGAAAATAAACATCAGAAGTTTTAAGAGCATAAATTTTTTGTGGACTGGAAAGAGGAAGAAACGATATCGAACAGAAGCACCAACCAATGAACCACATTTTGTCTATTGAGGTTGACGACAAAAAAATCAACACTGATTTTTTACAAATGAAAAAACGGAAGAATTGAATTCTCTGGAATCATAACCTGTGCAGAGACAAAGAAAGATGAGTGGATAGCGATGAGTGCATAAATAATGATTCGTAGCATGTCGGCAGATGTCAGTATGCAAGTATCACCATTTAAAGCTCAGCACCGCTGAAAAGCTAATTGTAAACAAAGTGCAATGGTTCATTTCCGAATGAATCCGCTAGCGTGTAATCAATTTATACTTGGCTGCAGCCGCAAGCAATACTTGATGGTTTGCAAAATTTTTGGGAGGTGGAACTCTTTGAAGAAAAATAATATTGCAACTTTGCTACATGCTCACTATTCCAATAATTGACTAGCTTTCCAGACAAAAGTTTACAGAAACAAAAGAACACTTCGCGTGGGAGTAAATGCATTCATGGAATGATATATTAATATGCGAAACGTCGGAGAAAACTCCCAGAGGACAACTGAAAGCGAAAATTGCAGTAAATATGATCGCAAAATGACTGCAGCGTGGAAAAAGCTGCAATTTCTGAGTGACACATTCCGGTAGGTAGAGGTTCTCTCTTTTTTGTGAAGAAGGGAAAAGAGGGCAAATGATTATAATCGAAGATGTTCACAATACTGCTTACTTCTTAGGCGACAGTGTAATGGGAGGGGGGGGGGGGGTATGTGGATTTCTAGTTTTGAATGGATTTCAGGCGTGCACATTTAATCTGTAAGAGAAATTGCAATTTCATCCCATCTTTTGTACTTGAATCGGGCATGATGTACACTGGAGACATCGTGCATAAATTTTCGAGAATTTTCCATATCTCAATTTTTTCAGAAAAGTATGAGCAAGTGGCAGTTCACTGCAGACCGTAAACAACTAAATCTAAAACAATATGCATATCGACCCCAGATGACCAACCATAGTTGCATGACTGCAGAAGCAACACATTTAGCAGGAAGACATCGTGCAGTGAGAGTGACATATGAAGCATATATCCGAGGTTTTTGTAACATTTTCAGCATTAACCCCTCAGAATTCGTCTAATCTGTAAAAGAAATTACAAACTCACCTGATCTTTTGTTTTTGAATTGGACAAGGGCTCTCAATATCCGCGTAACTTCAGCACTATGGCGCCCAGGATTGCGAAAGGTGAGAAGAGAAGAAATATTTGAGAGAACTAGAGAAGTATTTAAATATTTAAGAATTCACTTTTCGAAAAAAAAAGAAAAATAACTAGAACCGTCCCTCAAATAAAATACCGACAAAAGTATTCAAGAGATCTATTCGATTTACAGCCTTCTTCTCTTAGGCCCAGTTTATAATTTCTGAGCCGCCTTCCCCTCCCTTTCCACCTCGACCCGTTCCTCTCCACCCATATCATAAAATCATTTCGGTGCACCAGCGACAAGATATACCTGCTTATAATATTCGACACCGTAATTGACGATGAAAAATGGTGCCGCACTGGAAAGCGGAACACTAACAATGAAAATAATATTGATGGGATCTCAGTTATATTAAAACCCAGATGCATTCAATGCGATCCAGTTTGATGAGCACATATAGCTGTGGCCATAAGTGAATCCAGCAACTGGTTTTCAATGTAGCTATTAAAAACACAACGCACATTCAACGACTCATCGCGGTCAATCATTCATATTACGCTTACAGTAAACTTGGTGATAGCCTCTGCAGGCAGCAATCCTCAAAACAAAATCGTTTTTGGAGTATTTTATAGTCGTCAACGATAGAAAAGTTTATTTCGCACAACAATGCTCAGTGATATAAATGCGATGTCGTAAAAACTCATTCAATGAAAATTGTCACAAAAAAATTCAACAAAACATTCGGATCATTGTCAGCGATGATTACCGCTGAAGGATTCTCAATCACATAGATAAATGAACGATTAACCCAACACAGTAAGATAACACATGACGCTAGGATAGCATAATGATATGAGAGTTTAGAAGATGAATTTGAGGTGTTGAACGCATCTAAATCTAACCCTAATGAGGGTGCTGAATTTAGACAGATGGATGCACATGCAGACTCATGCAGAAACAGACGCAGACGAACGGGTAAACCTGTAAGCGCACAGACGCACAAACACATGCACACAGATCCAGTGTGTAGTGGCAGTAATGTACTGCGTCACATTCTTTGCCACTGCTTCTCAACCCCTACCCCCTCTCCCGACAGGAGCAGACGATTCCGATCAACATTGAGAGCAACAAAAAAAATGTAGTCGAGCGAGAATGACTTGGATTTAAACTGTAGAAAGGCTGCTCTGGCCTCTTCTTTGCCCCTCTGCTCCCCTCCCCCCTTCCCCCCTCCCCCCCTCCTACCTTTGCTCCTCCTCTCCCCATTTAGGTAATAAGGGTTAAGCTACTCCTCGCAACCAAGAAAACATGCAATGTTGGGGCAGTTGCATAAAAAAAATCTTGAAATAATTTCAACGAAATATAATGAGTGTAAATCACTGCAACGCTACTTTCAAAGGTATCTTTTTGAATAAAGTAATACAGTGAAATAATGCAAAATAACCGATTAATGCTGTAGTTTCCAGCAGCAAAGAGCATTTCTACAACTCCCATCAGTAATTTCAATAGCACATTTCGAGTTTACGTGAAAAAGGGGAAATCCATAAGAAAAGAGCATAAGCGTCGTATGAACTAGCCGATGTGTTGGCATTGTATAGACGACACATTATTAAGACGAAGTGGGAGATGTCATCCCGTTATCCACACTCTCTCGTGATTCCGTTGAAGCAAATGACGTTGGAAGCAATTATAAAAATTCTCAAATCGAGTGATATCCGAAAAATGCACAATGATTCCATCGTCACATAACCAACTAGTGTCTAGGAGATGAGGACTAATGAGCTTCCGGTTGAGCTGTATAAAACAATTCACGGCAACTGCAGATTTGCTTTCATTTCCAAAAAGTACAGAAATTTTTAAATCATATTCAGACATGAAGCAAGCTTAGATGCACAACGATCTTTACACTAGAGCACAGCCAAATCGTTGCCCTTAGAGGGCGAAACACTGCGTGAAAGAATAAACGAATCATCGTCGGTTTTCAACGCAAAAAACTGCAGAAGTTTACTTAGCGGGAGAAAGTAGGCGTCATCATCCATTTCTGGGGTGAGTGACCGCTAATGTGCAAAACAGCTCCTACTCGAGCAGTGACCTTTGTCGACCCGATATTTTACTGCTGCCCTTCAAATAAACGGTCACGGCTAGATCTTTGTGAATATCGTGCATCGAACACTGAGTGAGCCAATCATTTTTGCGTTTTATGCATTTGTAGTTGCAAAAAATTGCAAAGCGCATTATGGCGGTGCAGTGCTAATGCGTATGTATCGATATATTGTCTCACCGTACAATAGTTTCGACTCGCGAACGGTGGCATCAGCTGCGAGTAATTTGATGGGCACGTGCACATATACAAAGTCTGACTTCCCATAGCAATTTTCAAGTTCATTAAAAGCTGCAGAAACTCAAATATACAAGCGGTTTTGCAAACGATCCGACCGCAATACAAGACTAAAAGCACAGCAAACCTTCTTTTGCATTCTGCTCACTTGACCAGCTGGTTACTTATATTACTAAGGAAATAACAAAAATTACGGAATCATGCATCCATATTTCAGCATATGCCTCTTCAACGAGCAGTTTGCAACAATTTCCACTGAAATTTCTCATCTGCCCATTTCTTCAAAAAAAATTGGGGCAATTTTCAAATAATTCTCAAAGAATTGCGGCGAGCCGCGCGACTATTCCCTCTGATGAGTGATTCCATTCATGAATTACGGCTTTTCGACTTCATCACAGCAGAGAACAACTTCATTCGCATAAATCCTCTGATGAGAGGGTGCGCTAGTCTCCAACAGCGATGGGTTAACATCTGATACCAACATGACTATAAGTTACTCGGGTCATCATTATCGCAAAAGCCGATAGTGACTGTAACAGTCATTTCATTTCGGTAGTTGTTATTCATTCAGGACAGATAAGCGATTTCGATCTCACATATTCACTTTTAAAAACGATGGATGCTACATCTATAGACACAATTAACTCTCATTCAATTTTACGAGAATGCCTAAACCTGTTTTCCACGGAAATCTCCACATCAATAACTTGCACCGTGTTATTCTGTCGATAATCCTCAACTAAACCGAATCTCTGAAGCTCGGAACTCACCTATGAAAATATATTTCGTTTTATTTTTTGAATTTGAAGGTTTCGCTTAGAAGATTCAGTCAATTCTAACCTCTTATTGTTTTCACTGTTCCATGTACCCTTTAATACACGGTAAAACACGGACGCAAACGCAAGTGAAATATTTCAGTATCCCGACAAAAATGGTCCATGCACTGTCATCGTCTGCAACTCAACGGGCAAACTCATATGGTAAGGATAAACATTGCCCTGTCGCTTGTGCAGACAAATGCGTCATAACCGTTTCATCAGTGCTTGCTCAAGATCTTGATACTTTCCATTCGGAAAACTATCTCGTAACTGCTTTCTATGCTTGTTAGCAAGCAACTTGTACTTCCTCGCCAGAACAGATGTGCCATGGGTATTGTACCTGCGATTAATTCGGCCACAGATCCTCCTACCTCTTGACTCGCCCACCAAGCTCTCATGAGGCAAGGCCATGATTCCCCCATCTCTTCGGTTTAACATTCGGTCCGGCATATTTGTGATTTCAACTGATTCGTCAATCATGTATCTCTCTTCAATGGGATCAGTGATTCGATAAGATGCACTTAGCGAACCCCTTTCAACGAATGTTCTGACTTCCCATATGACCTATGTATGCAATGATGACAATATGCTTAAATAAAAAAAGCTCATTAATGCTTTTTTATCTCTCCAAATTCATGTCCACATAGATTAGCTTCACATTATCAATGCAATCATCTTAAATTAACACAACGGCCAATGAGACACTCCTTCTAAGCAAATAGAACATCGAGCAACATACAGTAATAGTGATACTAATATAGCAGCAATAATAATGACAGTAGTCATAATAATGACAATAATAATAGCGACAGAATAATAGTAATAATAATAATAATAGTGATAATAATAATAATAATAGTGACAATAATAATAATAATAATAATAATAATAATAATAATAATAATAATAATAATAATAATAATAATAGCCACAAAAATGGTATTAATAATAATAATGGTAATATGCTTATAAGATGGCCAAAATGTGATAAATTTTTGATTTCGAGAACGATAACAAAGACAACTATGCACAAAAAATCTCTTATGCTTAGAGGGAACGAAAGAAAAAAAACGCTCAAAAAGCGTGAAGAACACATAGATGCGCATACATAATAAAATTAGAACATACTTAAAAAAACAACAAACTCACATCACCATCGAAAGAGCTTCCCGAATGAAAAAATTTGGCGTTAAAATATAGACCGTCGAGAATACACAAAAACAAGCCTATATTACGACATCTCAACGTCATCCTCTAGCATTCTCTTATTTCCCAATATATTCAATGGATTCAATAAAGAGATTCCGATTTCCAATAAAATCCTAAAGCAAAAATGGTAAAAACGACCGTCGTTTAGAATAAAAAAGTAGCCAACGAAAGAAATAACGCAAATTCTCCGAAAATTGGACACTTATAGTCATCTTTGAAGTATATCACCTCTCATTCTTTCAAACATCGTACCAGGTGAAGTTGTCGCTTCCCAAACCAAGTTTATTCAGCACAAATCTTCCTAATTTGCATACATACGCAAGTAACGCCCTTAAGCACCAATAACAAGAATGTTACACAACACTGCAAAAAAATGCCTTAATTGGCGGCATGAAGAAATCCCAAATGAAAGTAATAACAACGAAGACGAAAGGATAGAATGAGCAAAGAAGAATAAAGCTGTGAAGTTCGTGGGTGCCTCCACTTGGAGAGCAAAATGTACACAACGACGAAGACGAATGCATCACCGCATTTGATACGGCATTACGACTGTAAATTCCGACAGCACTCATCTGAATAGAAAAAATTGGATGAAAATACATACGAAAGTCCGAAAGAAGAAAAGCAAATATGTGAGATGCATACTAAATATGCTCATTTCTCTGCTCTCTTCACCCACCGCCTTACACCTCTTCCGGTGTACGGCGACACTACTAACTAATATTCACAGGAAAGCTGATATAAAAAAAGGAGAATTTAAATTCAAAAACAGTTGACTGGCAGCGACGTCAGCCAAAGGTGTCACGAAAACGGTGATACTTGCGGATGAAGTATACCTCTATCTTCTATCGCATTAGAGTACACCAATGCCCCGTAATACCACCTCTCATTTAATCTCTTGAATCCCATTTCCGACGGCAGTAAACGCCCCATGACATTTATAAAATCAGCCTACCTTTATATAAAAGGAATTACAATAAGATTAGAAGATTAGGGAAATAAGAGGACATAAAGAGCACAGTTAAGGACGACGGATTCCGCGATCCAAAAATGCCGCCAGCAATGCCAAAACATCGACAACAATATAAACGATGCATCGAATTGCTTATTCATCCACATACACACAGACAATTTTCAGATCTGCCTTCAATGCTTGCAAAGCAAACACCGGCCACTAACGGAAGCACTGCTTCATAAAAACGAAACCGTTCAAAGGAGATCTTCACAGAACAAACGCCACTCTCTCAGCCATCGTCACCTCATCGAACGCTCTGCTTCAAAAGTTTTTACGTTGGTAATATATGCGTATTACTTACTAGAGAAGGGTATTACATTCTTTTCAACAATAAAACAGCAATTAAGCTGAACACTGTGGTCAGAGAAAGCAGAATCGAGCAAATAAGAAACTCATCAATCCAGGATAACGAGTTCTTTAGGAATTAGCACTCAAGAAACAACGTACATCGGCTATCTACAGTTGTTCATCACCGGAAGATGGTAATATCTCACTGGGAGGCGTGGGCACATGACTGGATATACCACTCGCTGGGGGAGATGCACCACTAGCTGCCAGCACGATTCCATGCACGCCCTCAGTGTTGAGATCGGGAGATGAGCGTCGAAAGCTATTCTTAATCCATCTCGCAAACTTGCCCACTTTCGATGAAGTCTTATCGATGTGCGGCGACGCTGCGGATGGCGCTCTCTCTTTTCGTGCAGCTTCTTCGGCTAGTGCCTGCAATAATAAGGATGAGTCACAGCCTCGAACTGCCCGAAAGAAATCAAACATCGCCCTTCTAACAGAACAGCTCACGTGCATCTATTATAAACATGTCTAACTAAGGAAAGATAAGCAATTCAGGAATCGAAAAAGTTCCTCAGCTTCTCATATGAAGTGCATTTTCATCGATTAGCAATCGTGAACAAAACCGAGCGTATCCTGTTTACCCCCTGCACTATCAAAATATGTCACCTAATAATTTCTCGGTATCTCTGGACCCTTCGTGATACTCATATGGGATTGCTACTTACAAATGTCAAAACAGAAACATCTCAACTATCTGAAATAAACCAGTCCATTATAGTTGGCATTTGGTTGACAAATCAGTAGGAAGCACTCCCCGGAAAAATATAGGGATGAAGGAGATGGGAGGGATAAGTTGAAGAAGAAGGGACTAGTGGGAAGACAGCGTCAAAGAGGGATTAGGCACCAACCAACCCCCCCCCCCCCCTCCCCCTCTTCTCCAGTCTAACACAGACCAGCATAGCACCAACCTGTCGAATAAGATCGACATCACTAAGCGTATGTCTTCGCCAAGGGTCCTTGCGTGAGTTGGTCTTTGCGCGTACCCTCATCTTTGTGACCCCTTTGGATGCTGAACTACTTGAGCTACTTGACGTATCTTCCTCTTGCACACTGAACATCACATGCGCCTCCGAGATACGCTGCAACAACAAATACAACATTAAACGCCACACTGATATTTTGAAGCAAGACTGTACAATGCGCCGACCAAAACAACACGTGATACAGCTTGATACAGCTTAACACCTAGCTCGATAAAATCACAACCGTCAACCTTTTAGGAAATGTCTCTCGACACATGCGTTTTGTTGTTCAATTCGACGGTCGTATTCTCGCGCCAATTCCACACTACTGCTCTCAATCTGGTCACGCATTTCAAAGCAAACCCTCTTTTCAATTAAACAAACTTGAAAGCACAGCACTCTTAAATAAACCCGTAAAACAAATGAGCGCAGCTGTTATGGCTTCGAGAAAACGAAGCCAACATTACCTTGTTAGGATTATCAGACAGCCTCCTTTCTCGTGGTGGCAGACCAGCAGAGATTTTGCCCACCGACACAGCATCGTGCTTACGCTCTGATTCTGGTTCCGGCAGATTCTTGTTCCTTATTTGAATACCAATAGTCCGTGGCGATGAACTCAACTGCACAACCTAAATTGAAGTAAATGACTAAAAATGCAACAATCCTCCGATTTCTGCAAACAAATATTGCAATATAAAGTAATTAGCTGCATCTATAAACACTTTAATCTCTTTGCAACCGGATAGTGTCAATTTAACTTTGCAAATAACAGCTGCCACATTCCCTCTCTCAATATTTAAAGTGATGTCAATGTTCCAAACGATATTGTACTTTTTGTACCAGCACCAAGTATAGACAGTACTGCACTAAATTAATGTTCACAAGTAGAGTACAAGTACGGTACAGCTCGATTTTCGGAAGGCGGCGGAAGAACAGCATTGTGCCGATTGGGTATGAAGGATTCATTTATCGAGGTATCCACAGCGTTAGGGATAGATCCCGCAAGAATGCATACTTTTGGGTTTGAAAAAGCGACACGAACATTGTGATGCGCAGGGGTCTCAGCAAGTCTCCTTAGCGATCCTGGACGGTGTGGGCATCAATGACTCGGCGACATATATTGATAACTGACTTAGGCAAAAGGAGGGCACTTTTGGGAATGAGTATGAGGTACTGTACGTTGAAACGGGAAAAACAGTTTGTAAAGAGATAACTGCAATAAGTAGTTCAGGCGTTCAAAGATGATAGCGGATCTTTACGCTCTGACGAGGACATATTGAATCAGACGAAGATAAAATTGGTGATTTCGAAATGACAGATGGAAAAATTGGGCACAATATGCGATTTCCAGAAATATTGAGCTAAAAGGTTTACACAGTGTAGCTGGTGCTGGCAGGTTGCCTGAAGGCAGCCGGATGTCGCACTTTAGTCGGTTCACTAACAAGGCTCACATGGAAGTTCAGAATGACACGTGCAACGGCCGAACGACTCCATTCAAGGCCCGGGATGAATCTGATTTGAATGGCTTAGTGGAGGTTGCTAGCATTTCCGAAAACCGACATTAATACAAATGGATTAACGCATAGAAAGCACGTGGTGTGGAAGCCGAGCAAACTTCACCAAAGAAATATCGGTCCACAAAGAAATATGATTCGTATACGCATTTACTTAGCGCGTGTTGCGTTTGCTGTTTTGACAAAAATGCCTTGTGCCTTTACCGATTTCTTTATTTCTAGTCTCAATCTTTGTTCCATGCTGAACTCTCCAACTGTTATACCTCATGATGGTACAATCCATAAAAGTTCAAATGTCATCGGTGTTTCTGATTTCGACCTTTCACTTCCTACATTCATTTTGTATGTTTTCGGAAAACTGGCCCATTTCAGTTGCGAGTTATGCGCATTCGAAAATGGGTTTCGGCTGCCTGGCTGATCAGAAGGTATGGCAGAAGGCTTCCAGGGTTTCGACGGACGCGAAATGAGCATGAATAGTCTGCCATACTGACCTTTGCCCATCGACATTTCACCTATTTCGTCTTTGATGAAGAAAAATACTGATCATATTCTGGAGTTTGCTCCGGTCTATTCATCAATTGGTCTATGACTACGCTAGCCTTCTCTTCATGTATATCAAGGAAAACCTAAGGTAAAAGAAGTACAGTACTAGTATTGTACTTTTGCGGCCAAAACAACTGGCACAGTTTTGCATCAAAATTGAAAACGCGGATGTATTACAAGTGCTGTACACTAGGTATTCGTGATAGAAGTACAGCACTACACCAATTTTGAGGAAGAAGTGTAAGCACAGTGCTGCACTCAAAATTACTTCGGTATAATGGCATCAATATTGTTTACTGCATTTCACAGAGAATAAATAAGTCAATATGCTAAAATTGTACTCCAACACAACACCGTTTATTAAATTTGCATGCCCATCGCCTTCGAAAACAAATCTCAGAACAAAAGACATTTATTCTGAGATTATTCGGATGTATTTCATCCAAACTTGAGGATACGAAAATCGATTAGGCGATAAGAAAGCAAACGATGAAATGCACCATAAATTCTAGTGCAATATGTACTTTCCATAATTCCAATCAACGTATCAACTTAATACCAAAATATTCGAAAAACGACAGAGCAATGCTTACTATGCGCTCATTACACGACCAGCTAATCACAAACAATCCCCAGTCAAAAAATCAAAACTTGATTGGTTGCAGAATAAAGCTTGTTCTGCGAATTTCATGGCATCACGCCCTCATTGCCTCCTAACTAGTGGCGCTTTGAAACTGGCTGCAAGTGGAACACAGAAGCACACACATATACAGGTGGATGCATATACAAGATACCACCCTATCCACTGCTCATTATGAGTCTACGTAAAGTGCAAAAACTGCTGCTGTCAGCTGTACCCGAAGAGGTTCCTTTACTTCCTTGAAAGATTACACAACGAACTGTCGAAAGACTTAATATAAATTTTCAAAATTTCAGCGGTCTCTTCAATCCCTCCCCTCCTCCTCTCACGCTTCACTGTAACGCATAAGTTCTTTATATACAATGTCATCAGTCACTTTTTGCGCTGCCATTTACGACCACTCTAGCTGCCTCCTCTCCCAATAACTCACACAATCATCATCCACTTACCCGGTCTTCCATAACTTTATACATATAAAAGTGGCAAGCGTCTGTGTGCCATAATTGCCCAACTGTTTGGAGAATGAGGTCGGAAAACTGCATTCGATGACATTTATTTTCGAGAAATAAACAATTCTTGGATGAAACTGCTACCAGTAATTTATTAATGATGGCTTTAACATCTGAAATTACCCAACACTCTCTCGAATAAAGCCAAGTAAATGATCTCATATCTAATCACAGGGAGCTAAGTATATGGGTGTGTCTAAATGGGAGTTACTGTCCGGAAACAAACCTCAACGGCTTCTTGCTCAAAAGGAATCCTTGGCGAAACACTTGGGTTGCGTGTACATGGAGATACATCCGACGAAGCATAATCGCTGCTTGTAGCGGCTAACTGGTCCATGCAGGATACGGTAACCGGCACCGTAAGTGCAGCAGAAGAGGTCGTACTATAGTCGGAAGTGAGTGACAGTGCATCCGTCGATGAAAATTCCTCCGCAGTTTTCGTCGTCGGTGTTTTCACCTATAACAAGCAACTCATTATAAAAGCTACCGTAAAACACTGTTGTAAGTTCAGTTTGAATCTGAAATAAGCAAGGCTCATGCCTGAGAGACCAAAGTGAGTGGTGAGTCCTACATGCTGATGCCCTTCGAGGATCGTGCAATCCAGCTAGAAATTCTGCATCAAGATTATGTCCACTAGTCTTAGACTGCTAAGCATTTGAGCCGACATGGCCTTTATTCTCGACCTACAGTAGTTCGTTCAGTTCCTCTCTAACCGCCTCATCAACTTGCTTATGAATTATATCTGAACTACAAACCAAGCCCTGCACAACACGCATACGCTGAAAGAAAGGTATTACTAAGCGCAATATTCCTTCTTGAAACGTACAATGAAAAGCTAACTTCCTCATGAGATGTGCGTTCGTTGGCAGGTTTACTATTCAACGCATCAGAAGCCTTCTTCTCAGCGCCCGTCGGAAGCCAACCTTGCAACTGCTGTAGACGGCGGATCTTCTCGCGTGTTTCCGCACTCAACACCTCCAAAGCGGGTGATGATGCCAGATTGAGATGACGTGTGTGGCTCACTAAATCTTCCAAATCCAACTGATTTGATCCTCCATCCTCGCCCAAATCGGCGTCTGTTCCAGCAATAAATATTCGACGTGCTGAGTACATATCCTAGAAATATCTTTTTCATTTCAACACATTCGGAAAATGATGTAGAGTTATGAAAAAAGGAAATGGTTGGGGAACAAACTTACAAAAGTTCCATTTAAAGCGACTAAAGTATATCACAATGTGCAAATTATCAGTCATTTCATTTCCCTCTCTATCTCTCCAATAGACATCTATCGTTTCCGATCTCTTTTCAAAAGATCCTAAATGTATTGTTCTTTTGTTAATACAGACAGTCAACAATGACAGTTGAAGACTCAAGAACGCACCAACGGCCCTCTTCACCCTATCCAATTTATACACAACAGGAGTGTCGTGTCACTAAAAATGTAACGGAATATTCCGCTATGCACCGCGATGTCATAAGCAAACAAAGAAACTATTTTAAGGGCAAATAGTGTAAACCTAAGACGCAATGCTGCAGAAATGGTGGCAACCAGCTGAACGAAAACAGGAAATTGATTCCTTAAGAAAGAGAGATGAATAACGTAGTCAAGGCTCGAGCTCAGATCGACTGAAAATTCACAAACGGATGGCAATTTATAACATCATTCCACCTGAACACCAAGAAAAATAAGCAATCATATGTAGGCACCTGCTGTCTCTTTCTCCTCATAGCATCCACGTCGGTCGTAGGTGTCTGCGTATTTGCAGTGGACACATTTTGCGCCTCAGCATGTCTAGCACTTGAGTCTGCCATCGAACCGAGCGATGAATCGACTGAAGGTGAGTGTTCAACCGACGAACTTGTCGCCACTGACGCACTTGTTGCTGTTCGCTGACGCCGATTCGCAATCTCCGCATCTATGTCCCGTTCCTGAAATGGAAGCGTTCTGATATCGAAGCCGACATTGTGCACAATGAAATTCCATTTGTTCAATGTCTTTAACAACTTTTCAGCTTCGGAATGCAATGCAGTTGTTAAATCACGATTCGTCAACGTTCTGCGATATCCGCTTTCGAAGGTGAATCCGATTCTGACTGCTAGACGGCGCCTCAGAGGGCAGTTAGTTTCAGCGGCCGCCGATCGCTAATAATCCGCAACTCACATCAAAAGAAAATCTCGTAACTGCCGGTCAAACAATCGCGCAGAATAGTGACGGCTGTTGAAATTGAATTGCGGATGGCAAAAACAGGTTTCGATCCCCGACCGGAACTGAAATGCAATCTGGAATGGAAATTTCGACCAGCTCAGTTTCAATTCGACTTTTTTGGTCTTTTCAGCCGAAAATGAAATCGGCTTTTACTGAATGCTCTCGACTGGTAAGCAACTAAAATATGTTCGGCTGCAACCAAGTATTTTCGATCTGTCACCGACTGTCACCCTTCCACCAAAATGTGCCTTCTCAAAGGAAAACGCTCTATGTCACAACTGAAATTTGCAAACATCGATGGGAAATAATTTTTACATTTCTGGAAATTGAAAATGCGAGAAAATGCTATGAAGGAAGATTCAAAGAGAGACTACTCAAGGGACTCATAGCGAAGGATGATAGAATATGCCTGCAGCATCACATTTCGAAGCAATTCACACCTCATTAATGAGTCATTGCAATATTTCACTTGCACATCGAACTCTTTAACTTTTCGGGCTTAT
>JAARMF010000363.1:81425-97679 GCA_022844705.1 Toxascaris leonina | reverse complement strand
GAACAGGTGTACACAACCAATAGACCGTTTATGTCAGTTTATTGAAGGAAGTGCACTGGTGGCATTCACGATGACTGCTCGAGTACGCTCATAATTCCGCAATTCGAGATGAGTTATCCACATTTCACGAGCTTTTGCAATTCTGTTTTGTTCACGTGCACTAGAACAACGTCGTGCTTGCGTGTACTTGTCTGCATGTCTGTGCGTTTGTCTGTCTGTCGGATAGTTTCAACTAGAGAGCTACAGGATCGGATTGCAAGGTTTTCCGAATGTAATAGAGTATAATGTGCACCACTGGATGACTCTCAGCACCATATTTCACGTAACCCAACGATCTTGATTGAAGTTATAGGCGTCCAATTAAGCCGAGAACCCTCCGTGAAATTTGCACCGATCGGATTTTTTTTCTTCTTACGTCGGCCAAGTTCTAAAGATGGCTAATTGTATGAGTAGTCGCATCAGGTAAACTACAGAAGTGTTTTTGCATATTTTATTTCTATTGTAGTTTATGAAAATGGCTAGTCAGATGAATGGAATGGAAAAGCACATATCGTAGTACTCTCTCTAGCACGTTGCACTACTCATTTTCTTCTCCAACGATCAACGCATCATTATGAGCATAAGCCAATACTCTCTTCAGGTGTGAAACATACTGCCAAAGTGTGATGCTGAAATTGTTTTCCAGCCGCGTTCAGATGATCTGAGAACCGTTGTAATTATGACCAGATGTCGGTAATGCTCACTCATTTTATTCTTCCTTAGCCACTTCTCTTTACAACCGTATTTTATTCGACGATCCTCCTGAAGTCACTGCTGCTTCACAACCCCACCACTGTTTCGCATGCAAGCGCTAATAAATCGAGAAAAGTTTAATTACCCAAGTTTGAGGTTTTGGTAAGGATGAACGTAAAGAAGAAATGAGGAGGTAGTAGTTGCTCGAGTGAAAGGGGAACTGTGAGAAGTTCCTCAACCGAAGCTGCGAAGTGGAGAAACGGAGGAGTGAAGAGGACAGTTTACTCACACAACCTTCACTATATACTGGTTACCGAGAGGTTGGAGGAAAAAACCGCAGCTATCAATACATTGCTATAATCACTTCATTTGTTCCACGTCATTGCCGCCACTCTTACTGCGGATCGTTTAGAAAAGTTCCGCTAATAGGCGTTGAAGTCTTCACCACGCAAAACATTTCCTATGCCGAGCCACTCGTGAATATGATGGAACCTAGGAAACTTGAATGTGGACGATGTCTTTCTTCTCACTACGTGGAATTTTCTTTTATGAAGCTAATTCGGCGAAAATGTGTCCGTGCACATCATTAAGAAATCCGAGTCCTCAGCCAATAAAAAAATTGAAATTTCTGCACTCTGAAATAAAACTTGTATCTTCTACTCTATCCTCGCCTCCACATCCAAATATTCACGTATTGAACAAGTGTACGAAGTCTGTCCAGTTATTCCCCAGAAAACAAAGAAATCGTACACTCAAAGAGGTGCTGTGACATGGGGATTTATAACTGTGGAAACCCATGTCCCCAATGTTAGGTAAAGACGTCAACGCTACTCTCTTGAACTTGCTACAGCGACTCTTTGGTTCACATCTTTTTTTTGTACCCAGAATGTCGAGGTGAAGATTTTTGCGGTGATAGAAATATTTTGGCACATATCGCCGGATTTACTCATCGAAAATTTTAAAGTTTACTCAGAATGTATTAAGCAACGCAATGCGTTTTTTTATTCATTCTTGATCCGACGATGAAGTCTGCCATGAGGCTGTGAAAGTCAAGTGGAAAATGTGTATGAAAATTTGTCGCACGAAACACAAATAGATGATCACAAATATGAGATTGATGAACGTTCTTCATGAACACAAATGCAAATTCCACTTCAATTTCCGGAATGGCCCACCTGCACTATAGTTAGGTTAGACATTAGAGTCATCCGATCTTCAATATGGAATGATGGAGGGTGGAGATGAAGAGCACTTCCAACTCCCGCATTAATTTTCAACAGATTTTTTGAGGACAGAAACTGGTAGAGAAAGGCAACCAAATAAATCAATAATGCACAGCTTGCGCGAGCATTGATTTGATTATGCAACAGAAGCGTCCCAGATAAAGCGTGATTCCATTTCCAATCATATACGATGCATTGGAACCGGCAATGTTTAAGAGCAAGAGAGAAGCTACAAATGCAACGAAATGAAGCATTGGAAAGTATTTTCTTTCATCTAAAAAAATATTGCATTTATGAAGGGATGCAAGGGCGCTTTTGTTGCTGAAAGATTCATTTACACAGAATGTGCAAAGACGTGACTTTTGGATAGCCAATCAGGTCAAATCAATGGGCAATAACATTTATAAGCAAGAAATGGCGATTGGTTAAAACTCTGCTAACTTTGGACTGCAATCAATTATGGTAATTAACGCATATACTGAGCTGACCTGACAAATAAATACAACAAGGTAGAAACTTTCAGTGCATTTACCTGTTCAAACAGCCATAAGAAACTCCTACACAAATGAACATTATACAAAACCGCATTTAAATTTGTCTGTTTTCCTATAAAGTGGTCATGTTCTGCAAACTACAAGATGAGACAAAGCTGAAATGTAATTGTTATTAAATGGGCGCTGATTTTTTTCAGTCTATGTGGATAATTTCGCTCGTCTTGTAAAATCGTAGGTACCGCTAATGAAATCCACTCAAGGTAGCAAATTGAGGCGGAAAATGGTGGTGTTCACTTCAATATGGATGGAATTGTATAGGGGCAAAAAGCTCCACTCATTTTTCTTCTCCGACGTGCACTTTTCCAGCGCAAATATGCGTCCCGTCACGCAAAAGAAACTTTCCCAAGGAAAATACCAATATCTTATTCGTATAACACGGCCCAGCTCAACTGTCTGTTGTGTCACTAATATTTTCGTGGTTAAATGCCTCAAACGTAATTGCGAGCTGAGGTGTGAAACAGCATTCGCTAATCCTTTCACAAAAAATAAAAAAGCCGGCGCACATATATATTTACTTCTCCCCTCCCCAAACATGAGCAAATATTGCGATAAGCATTTTCCATTTTTAACGCAATAATGTGATGGTAGAAAAACCACATTCGCGGAAAAACAGACAATAGAAAAGCAGTGAATAAGAATACCTTAAAAGGAGAATAATATTTTGCGGTGGGAGATTACTAGCTGAGTAGCGCAATACGGGTTGATCTGAAGTTCCCATAGTATTTGTATGGGATAGTCATCTTTCAATCAGTTTCTATCAAAAAGTACCTGCAAAGCAATTATAAGGAAAATGTCGTATAACTGGCTCATAAACCTTACAAAAGTATTGCAAGTAGGAATTGGATTTTACATTTGCTATATCCCAATAAATGCTTGCATTAACGCATTCCAAACAACTTTGACAGCAAAACGTACAATTCTGCAAGCAATGTACGCTTTGTTCTTCATATAGGTGAAATTTACTGTAATACCTTTTTGCTCAGGTGAGTTTTCACTCGATGCAATACCATTTCTTAGAAAATTTCAAATCGTACAGCGTTCACACAAGATTCTGTCCATTATGTAAGAAGAATCCAATTCAATACCACCTTGCAAGACTTGTTTGCATGCCACTTACATGTCCAAGCGCACACATGTCTACATTAATATCTAATAAAGTGAGTATACTACCAACGTAAGTTATGGCTACAATGTGAGGTATATTGTGCAGTCAACAATAAATTCTCACCTACATCAAATTTGCTCTACCGACAATATTTCTACAGGTCGATTTTTGAGAACTTCGCCTGTTTTTTTTTCCTATATGCAACAACCTTGAGGAATGTGATGAGGCGAAATGACCTCTGTAATTGCGCTAAGCGTGAGTTGAATCTATCAGTGATACACGATGGAGGAAAGAAATTCAGTTAATATTTCAATGTTTTTTGCCGCTCTTCAACCCTACAGCAAAACATCTCATCATCGACATAGCTGACTATACCGAAGCAATTCGGAATACTGTGCTCAGACGGGTGAAATATTTGCAATTATAAATCGCGACTGACAAATAATCGGCCACCTAAACGTAGATTATTTTCTACACGTCTCTCGCTGGTTTCCCTTTCCGTCTGACTGCTTTTAGTACGTTTCGATATGAGCGAATTCTCAATAGAAACAAAGCGCATCTTCAATTAAATCCGAAATGAAACATGGTTCAGCTTCATATCCACTTCTTTGAATCCTGTAAGACGGTGGACAATCTCCATGCAAGAGTCATCTGAGTACGCCATGCGTCATACAATCTCAAGCCTGAGACGTTGCAACAAAGAGACAACACTGCTACAGATTGTTTGGTGAGCAAAAACCGCCGATACTCGCCTGCCGACTGAGCATCGGCGACGACGGCGATGAGACAGAGTGCGACAAATTCGAAGGCAGAAGTAGGCGGCTGCCAGACGAGATGCCTGGTGACGTAACCGAAGCAGACGATGTGAGATGACAGCGGGCAGTAAATGCGCTAGGCCGCAAACCAGAACCAATCAGGCTTACTGCCGAACCGTTAAGACTACCCGGGCCATCAGCGTTGCTTGTAGAGCCTAAAAGTAAGCTGTTAAAAATAGGTTTGCTTGATGGCCCGGTGGCGTATGGGGATCCCAAACCAACGCATGGATCGTCAGTGGACAAAATTCCATAGTTGAAGCCCTCGTAAGACGCATGGGGTTATTTCAACGCCGCCCGTTACTCGCTTTTTTTATCATGCAATCAGTGTTTTCTGCCGCAACCATTTACGGTTACGACCGGCGAGGTTGATCGTTTCCTCTGGAATCAGGCATGCATAATCATGTGGCCGAGTTTACTCGCAGCTGTTCGCATACCGAGCTGGTGTACTTATCTGTCATTCCCGACTTAAGGGCAACTAGGACTAGAGGTCAGAGATTCGGCGAGTGTAAACACTAAACAGTGGCCTCTATTTGAATTTTAGAAGTGATCCGGCTAAGAGAAATGATGACAACTTCTGCCCAAAAATTTCCGAACCCTTCACACAACCTGCTGAGACGCAAAACACCAGGAAAACAATCACGCTTGAAAAAGCGCTACATATTCATCCAGTTGGCATAGAACGTCTTGAACACAATTTTATCGCAAACACCTGGAGTATGTCGACGCCAAGTGGCACATTTGCTGCGATAGTGAGCTGTACCTAACCTTTAGCTACTCCGACTCTGCACGAGCTCATCTGCTATTCTAGTTATGACTCATGCACAAGTGTTGTACTCGAAACTTCAGGGTACGATTATTAACAGTGGCACTACAAACTCATTGGCATAAAATGTACCTTCCCTTATTCTTCTTTTTTTACGGAGCCTTCCCTACACCGGTAGACCAGTCACCCACGAGGAAGGTACGCGTAAAAACCCCTGGGATACTACTCAAGCATCTATATGTGAAACCCCACCAACTGTATACGATATTTGCCGGCCTAACCGCTTGTAAAATGAAGTCACCAATCTTCAATATGCAAATTTATCACCATTGCAGAGCTCATAAAAGCGATGGCAGTCTTTTGAAAATGTGCTTATCATTCATTGCCACCTGATGTTCAACAGCAACAGGTACGAATTCGGAAATTTCAAACGCACTTAGAGGTGCAGTATTTTGAATTGCAGAATGCAGCAGAAGCTTGATTTATCCTGAGAAACAGACGACTTGAAAATTTTTGCTCTTTTTGAAAGCCGTGACGAATTAATTTAGTATCGTAAATCGTCGACACCTTGCAGAAAACGCACTAGTTTCTGCTCCATCCTGCGTTCCTCCCCTCCTCCTCCTTTACTCGTATTTACGTAGCCTGCTGAGTGACTGGACGGGGTCGCGGCTATTGAAATGATTTGTGAGCTTTAATACAACTAAACTTTTCACTCAGGCAAGCTTGACCGCTGACGATCGTCATGAAAGGGATATTTTCGGGCCACTTAGTTTGGCTTGCCTTTAAATCTTTGCGCCGAAACTATCGTTGCAAAAATTACCATCGAAACTGCCTCCGATGGCGTTCAACAACATTGTACTTCCCGCAAATGATCGCTGCGATGTACCGAGGCTTCCGGTTGCAGAAGGCGGCGGTCCTAAACCGATACCTTCGCCCGTCAGGTCCGATCCGTTTGGCGGGATAGGTGAGGCAGCTTGACTCAGTGTGAGTCGTCCAATCGCTAGTGCGTTAAAATCGGGTGAACCAGGTGGTCGAATATGCGTCCTCATATGTCGCGTAATCATATCTCGTCGACTCTTAAGAATGTGATGTTCATCATCATTGGAGCAAAAACATTAGCATCGAAAGGAACACTTGCGGGCAGATCACCGGGATGAATTCGGTGTCCTATTGAGGGAGACAAACGTTCACTGAAGAGACAGTATCTCGTTGCGTTGATCTGTGAAAGGATTCCAAAAGTCATTAGCATTTAGCAGTTGTTGACTGAAGATAGTGAAGTATAGACTGCCTTCTTCTAATGAGCAAAAACTTCGCGTCGTGCAATTCTGTTTTCGTCAGATGCAACATTTACTCAACACTAGAGACTATTTCAACTGAAGCAATTCATTCTAAAGCACTATTCTGAATGGTATTTAGCGAAAAATGTATGAAAAATTATGATAAACGATTAAATACTCACAGCTGCATAGCTACACTGTGGGCACTGATAAGGCTTTTCACCGGTATGTGTTCGTTGATGTGTACTGAGATGATCACTTCGTGAGAACACTTGGCCGCATACATGACATCCATAAGGTTTAATGCCCGTATGCAAGCGCATATGCCTATGAAAATACCTCTTTAAGACAGAATATTCGCACGGCAGTACCATTTCTTACACAATATTACGATCAATAAACACCTCACATTCGCTTTGATAAGCTCTTTCAGTGTTCACTCCGTTAAGCTTGCCAAAGTTATATAAGTGAGAAAATTGGCACCATAATTGAACAAATTTTCATTTCTTATGATTGACTGTTAATGTTATGAATCTCTATACGCACCGAATGAGGGCGTCATGTTTATGTTGGCGTTCCGGCTGTTTCAGCCTAAATCTCTACATAGTAGCGGGAATGATTTTTAATCGCATGCACCTGAGCAAATACTGTTATTGGAAGACAGGGACGAACAGTAATTTGAGATAAAAATCTTCCAATTCTTCGAACAGCGATTAGCAACCTTTTTTTCCTGCTGAACGTCTAATTGTGATAATTTTTTGAGTAGAAAGAATGCTTTTCCACGGGTGACTGATTCTTAATTTCACAACTACCATCCTCGACAAAATTTCGTCAAAGAATTTTTCAAACCTATAGAGATTACGCTTGAATGCAGAGGGCAACTAATACTTACCTAGTGAGCATATCACTTCTTCCGAACGCCTTGCTACAAATTGAGCACTTGTGGCTTTTTGAAGGTCCATCTTCCTCAATTATCGAAGCAGAGCGATCCCTATGCCGAGAGGCAATGTGCTTCGCCAGACGGTCGTGTAGAGCGAAAGCCTGAACACTTTGAAGCATTTGGATCCTAGAGATCGTTTTCTTTAACTAAGGAAAAATAAATCAATCGCACATCTCTACTCAAATCGATATTCATCACTCAATTCCTCAACATTATCAAAAAAACGCCGACAGCTGCAGAAGAATGACCACATAGTCGACAACTTTTACGCAAAACGACAGACCCTTCTCAGGGAGGAGCATTTTCGGTAGACACAACTTTCAAAGAACGAAACCTATAGGCAACGAAGATGAACACATTAACGCAGGAAGAAAGGCATTAACAGATGGGATGTGTCACTAGCACAGAAGCTAGCAAGCTAGCCTTCATCCTATTAACGTGCTTACTTTTATGAAATAATAGCGTCAATCTAGTTCTCACAGAAGCAACGTATCTGGGCGACATCGCAACAGGCGGAAACCTGGCTATTATGGAATAGTTTACAAGTTCACTCAGTGTGGTCTAGGCCGCTGTTGACTTAGCTTTTCACTCAGTTCCTTAATCTGACAGCGAAGGATTTACTGTACAGAAATGGAAAAGCCTTGAAAAGCTTGCTGCAATGGATGGATAGGACTTGAGATATGCACAACGGTTACATTATGAGAATGATCTACTCTCACGAACCTCCTAAAATTAAAATGACGCATTGTTCAGTTTTCTGACGAAAGTTCAAATCAGCCAAGCGCATATTTCAAATCAAAGGATTTCATGTTAAAGAGTTTCACGAGTTGCTCCACGACACGCTGCTGGCTGCTACTCTACTCACCTGCCCGCAATGTTGACATACGTAGTTCCCTGCCGAGACATCCGATTCGGAGTGGCTCCTTCGCCATAGCGTCGGATTCTGAATAGCGCCTACTGTTAGCTTTCGAGGTTACTAGTACATTCATTTTCTACCAATAGCTCTCATACTTCCACGAGCAGCTCAGACTAATTTGAATCGCTGAACATTCTTTCTTCGAAGAAACCACTAGGAAAAAGCATACGAAACATCTTTCCGATACGCGTTTTTTAAATTCCCGATCTGTAAAACAGTTCCTTGAAATCGACGAGCGTTTCGAGGAGAAAAGATATGAACGATTGTTGGCTGACGCAATTCATAAACATGCTCATGAATAAAACTTCCGATGGCAGCGACTAAGCTAAATTCGAATCCTTATGAGCATTTTCAACTGCTGGAGTCAGAACACTGTGCTACCGCACAGCAGAGTCGCTGATAAGATGATAAGATTGAAAGTTCATATAGGGAGTTCCTCCGGACGAGGAGACTCGTCAAATTTTTGGTCCTTATTTTTGCTAGCAGCTGCCCAAAAAACGCTTCAGACGGGCATGTACCTATCCATCCACCTATGTACGGTTATCAGTGTGCGGCTTTTTTGCGATCATTAGTGCACAGAGTTCAAGTGTGCACAACTTCGTCAGTACAACGCGCCTAACGGCTATGAAACTTGGCAGCATTTAACGCTGTCTCGCACACTAAATAAGCAGACATCAAGCGCTATGAAATACGCGCCGAAAAAGTAGAATACTTCTTACCTTAATGGGTCCGAGTCTACCACCCAGCTCCGGGGAGCCGGTATTTCGTGACATCCCACGTGACAAATGCTCACATGGTGGTAGTAGCATCTGGAGGTTTGGCGCGTGAACCTAAAACCGCATGCGTTACGATCGAAAAGATGGCAACATCAAGGTTGCAAACAACACAGCAAACTTATTGATCCCAGCAAAACCTGACTCTGTCTGAGAAAAAAAAAACAAAGGTTCCAACTGAACTCCATTCAATCTATATAACCTGGTGGAGAACAGATTTTTACCTATTGCTTCTAATATATGAATCTTTGATTATATTAGCCTTGCTCTATAAACTATCATCTTCCTATCCGCCTCTCTCATATCCCTCAAAAAACGCTAGTGCGATGCCGCAGAATGAGCTCTCTGACAAAATTGGCCTTCTAAGATACACAGCACATTGAATCGCGTTATGTATCAGCGAGACGTCAACTGCAATTTATAAGCTGTTAAGAAGAAACAGTACAGCATACCAGGAGGCAATAAAAACAAGCTATAGAGTGGGTGAAAACATAGGAAAAGGGGGTGCGTGCGGAAATATTAAACAGCATCAGGAGACAAAAGATGCGTTCTGGATGGAGAAGACCTGATCCATATAGATCAAGTCTGACTCCTCCCCTTAAGTTTTGCGAACTAAGTCTGCAACACTCCATCCAAATATTCTTTGGCGCACAATAATGCATTAATTCTGCATATTCTTTCAATACGACACCCCCCTTCCACTGCCTTCACAAAAATTCAGTGCGTCCTCTTATTGCCCTTGGTGGGATCTCTTTGGAAAGGCTTAAGTAAAAGACCAGAATCGTTCTTGTTTCTCTCGAAAACTTGCGAAAAGGCTCTTGCAATCCTGAACGCAAGCACTCTTCCCGCCTGGATAGATAATTGGGGCTGCCAGTTTTTTGCAGTCAGCAAGTAAGGAGTTTCAATCCAACAGCGATTCTTCATGGGAAAAAAAACACATGAAAGGCGGATGCCTTCCAAAAGACATTCAACGGGATGACCCATCCCAACAAGAGAAATTCTACTCGAGAAGGGTTTCTGCTCACGGGAGCCACTAATCAAGAAAATGTGGTACATTCATTCGCCTTCGGGTATTTCTGGATGTTGAACTGTCTTACTCCTATAATTCCATGCGGTGTGTTCAACTGAACGCCAGCAGGTGGTAGTATTCTAGGATTGCGGTACCAATGATTTTGCCATGCCATCAACTGCTGCTGCATCCACGCATTGAACTGATTTTGATTACCGAGCGCCTCGTAGACTGCCTCAGAAAGCTGCAATATACCCATCGTTCTCTTTACGAGCTTTGGTTTGAGTATGGTATTATAAATGNAGCTGCAATATACCCATCGTTCTCTTGTCGCTTACGAGCTTTGGTTTGAGTATAGTATTATAAATCAACGCTACAGAACGAAAATCACTATGGAGTATTCTAGGATTGCGATACCAATGAAAGCATACGCCAGTCAATTTCAAAACCACTTTACATCCTAGCGACCGTTGCATATTAAGTCGGCCAGGTCTATATGAATGAAATGATCTTTTCCGTCAACACCCTATGTTCTACGATTATTATTAACCCTTTCTTAGATAGGATGCCATCTTGCTCGCACGAAAAATTACAAGGACCACATTCTAAGTGCACTGTTCAACAGTTTCATATTTATTGAGCTTCATTTTCTTGGAATAACAGCTATACTCCCCGGTTATTATATTTCGGAGGAGCAAGAGGAGGTCATATGTATAATGAACTAGTTCAAAGAAAATTCTCGTATGTTCGCAAATCTCGACGGTCCCATTCGAGGAAACGCCATTATTCTCATCGTGGCTAGCCCATTCCTCGCCCTCCACTACCGCTATGTGTGGTTGAACTTTTGCTAAAACATTCGTGAAAACTGAAGGAAAATCAATTTTGTGGTGCACAATGAGTTTTCACGTTTTGATTGCTCTACGTTAGACAGTTAGGCACACTGCAGACAGGCACAGTTCATCCTAGATGATACTTGACAGATGAGGCCGACACGAATACAATTTCAAAAAACTTTTGCAGAATGCAGCTAACTAGCCGAATTTCACAGTTTTAACGTTGGATTTAGAAGAAGTTCGACTAATGTAGGTTACCTGTTTTGTTTTCACGTCTGAAACTGGTGACGGAAGAGGCTCTTCTATAGTAGGTTGTCTCGAAAGTGGCCGACTGATGCTCCGGAGTTCCAGCTCTTCTGATTCCGATCCCTGCAAAGTTTTTTTTTTTACCAACGAACGTTCTCATAAAGAATGCTCACAAACCACGACGTGTTTTCAAAATATTTGTGACCCTCATTTTTGAAAAATAAATAAAGCCGATTACACTGATGCTTTATTAAATACCTCGGTGGCGGGTGGTGAGCTAATTTCACTGATTTCAGGAGGCGTCGACTCTTGCTCTTGATTTTTGAACAATTTTCGACCCTCCTGCTCTTTTTCGTATTTCTGCAGGAGGCGCTTCTTATACTGACCAGTCGTTGATGGGAGTCGACTCGTGGTTGCAGGAACCTGAAAATTTTCCTCTCTCATTTGCTGAAAATATGGCTGAAATGCACTGTTGACTTATAATGTTTCAAAGTCTGCTCATATGCTTTAAGCTTCGAAGTCATAGAAGGCGAACTACGTTGCCATATCGCCATACTTTCCTTAGGCTTACAAATGTATACATTTGTTTTCAAAGTCCGTTTCCTATGTTGTTCGACAAAAGCATTTTCATCGGGTATGTAACCTAGAAGAAAGCATATGTTGCGAGGACTACTTATCCGTCTGTACGCATATTTCACTAGACGCTCAATTAAACGTCCGCAACCTATTCTAGCACGCGTTTCAAAAATCGCTCCACTCTTTTTCTCCACTCCCTCCTCCCTGGCTTTCCATCCTGTTATTTCATGATCCTCAAACTTCGGCGTTAACTCGAACGCCCAGGTTCGAATGCGCATGATCGAAATTCTTCTGCAAGACTTCGAACAGAATTTAGGAATTGTGAGCCATTCTTCAATAGAAGGGCACTATCTGTTGTTCTAAACGGCCATCCATTCTTTCAACGTCGCCAAAAATTTCAAAACTCGGAAACTTTCGTTGTTTATTTTGTGACCCCCTGAAAATAGACAGAGGATTTTTTACAATGTTTTGCTCGACATGACAAGTGCATCTAACCTAAATGAAAGAAACCATAATGATAATATCTACTTTTTATTCAGTCAAAAGTGAAGTGCAAGCCTTTGCCCGTTGTGACGCAACAAGGAAAAAGTGGATCACCCAAGCTGTTGCATGTGGAACTTCTAATCTGCAACGTTATTGTAGGTCTCCAGGTCTCACTTTTTGCGCCGTAACCAGAACTGGTCACGACAGTCTTTCTGGAAAAAGACGTTGGATAGCGCTTGCTGCTTTCATTCACGTCACACAGCAATTGACTTTTTGCACAGCTTCTAAAAATTTCACCACTGCGTTACATTTTTTGTGGTATACTAATGATTATAAAAATTCACGTGAAGACAGATCAGGAAGGTTTCTGTTTACGCGGCCAAATACCGATCCCGTTTTCGATGAATTCTCCGGAATTTTCAACTTTTCCGACATTTGTCAAATTTTTGTAGTGGTGATGAAATCTTGGCTTCAAGGTATGCAGGTTAATGTAGCCATTTACGAAGTCAAGCAAAGTCTCCACTTTTCAGAAGTTGCTACAAGACTTCACAACACCATAACACCTATTGCAATGCAACTATGACTATGAACTTGCCCTCAATAGTCAGTTTCGTTACGAAGACGCAACAACCTCGTTTTCGAAACAGGCTAGTAGACAGGGTTTTGTGCAACGTTTTTCCAGACTTGCGACGCTGTCTTCTGGAAGACACACATTGCACCCACCCTCATGAGGCACCTCCCATCTTATTTCCTTTTGCAGAATTGAAGCCCTCGACAACTAAGAAAGCACTTTGCCGATAAGCACTTCAGATCACTAGCAAACCGTTTACTCAGTAGTACCGCACTCAGTCACGTGAGCAGTGACTGCTCTCCTCATAGCTGACCACTTTTCATTTAGCTTGCAGACGACTAACAAATAATTAAATTTATGATAGAAAAAATGGTCTCCAACTGTCAATCTGCTCTTTTACGTGCACAATGAATACCAATGTGCAATTAAGGCTTTGTGGTTAGAAATACCTAACACAATTACTACCCGACACCTCACTAACACAGCCTATGCAAACTTGCAATAACGTTTATCTCATCACTAGCTATCGTCCGATGCGGGCGCTCGTATGCTTACGCAGACGCACAATAGTTCGTCATCTTTTCCGAGTTTTCTAACATGAATTTATGCAGTGTGAATATAGCCTCTTCTTATGTATGCGAATCGTATAAACAATGAAAATTTGATAGAGGAATGATGTGAATTTCTTCAATTTCTTCATTGATGAAGCATTTTCATTATTTATTCGACCAACTTCTGCATTTTAACGTTTGTTCATCAGAAATCTGATGACTTGACTGCATGGACACGATAAGCGAACAGAAGCAGTTTTCGTTAAAATGAACTGAAGGTATGAATTTGCCAAATTTACTAAGTGGTGGACATCCCTATGGTAATTTGCCTCTTCTTGAAGTATATCGCAGCACTCTTTATGCAGAAAAAATTTATAGATTTCAATTCAAAAATTTAATACAACTACTAACGGAAACAGTGGAATGGGCTATAGAAGTATCCATTTCCTCATCGGCACTTTTCGCTACCATCTCGCCATCAGAACGACTCCTCTCTCTGAAAATCCCATAGTAACCAAAAAAAGCAAAACAGCCCAAGAAAACAAGTTATGCCACTGTGCAATTGTTTTGAATAACCATTCCAGGTGTAGTGTATGCCTACCATGCGCTATCTCTGTTCACCTATGACCTCTATTGCTTTGTAGCTGCTAGGAGATCGTACGTGATTGCCAGGTCAGCGAGAGATCGCAAAGGTCGCAGAAATTTAAGAAAAAAGATGGGTCCCAACAGCCCACTGAATCGCTAAATCGCTTCAGCAATAAACGTGTAGTTTTGCCTTATGCAGTGCTTCCCTCGTGCGGAGGAAACAATCCTCAAGATACTCTAGGATGGAGTCCATAGTTTGATCAAAAATCCTATACCACAAAGTTTGGATTCTCTCGTCAACCTTCGAACGCTTCAAAAGACGGCTGTATTTTGAGTTGGCAACACATCGACCTTCTACACAGATCCTTCTCAGTGAGTCGAATCAAACTACTGCCATACTGTTGCGAAAAGAACATTACTTATCGTCACGCGTCTCAGATATTCTTGAACATGAGGGGACTTGTTCGGTGAATTATTTCTGCCACGAGAACAATGAAATATGGAAGTGTAAACTTTAGAGACGATTGCCACTGCTTTGGAACTGAAGCCGCAGTTATCCTCATTCAGCAACTAAACAGCTGCGAGGCCTAAAAACGACATCTCTCTGCTTTTTGCAGTGAACAAAATGATCCCTTGCAATCGTCACCTTGTTTCCGAGTCTAAACGCGAGTGTGGCACCATCAGTTGATGACATGCTTCTGTTCGGCTCGACATTGAACTCATGCTGCGAATTGGATCGAAACTGCAACAGGAAATTTACAATTATAGTAAGAACCAATTCGAACATCAACTTTCCACCATTCCTACGACTTTATGAACGGCGTTGACTAATGCTACCTTCGCAATCGTAAAACTTTACAGCTGCAAACGTGTGCGATTGTTGTTTACTAGAGTGGTTAAAACTGTTCATCACTTCTGGCCTTTCATGCAGTTTCTAATGCGACGATATCTCGGTCTTATGTTGCTTGATGTTATCACTTTCGTCCATGCACGTTCACAGAGACAAAATACTCGACGAAATACGTGGTGGCAGCAAAAAGGATGAGCAGAATTAAAAGCAGCCCCTGATGGGTATCACAACTGCATACCTGAAGTGAAGCGATTTCATCGGTAATAAAGGCGACATCGCAGGCGAATGACCCATACCGAATGCTGAGTACGGTGTTTCGGGAGGTTCTGTACAGTCACTGAATGGGCTGAATGGGGCGGGCGAGTATATCATACAAGGGGAAAGGAGATCTTTAGAATAAATATCCGAATCGCCATCGCATTCGAGGCTGAAAAATTGGCTCTTTAATAAGAAGTTTTGTTGTTAGCTAAATTCACCAGATTTAATCAATGAAATCAGCGAAACTGCTATAGTATTCTCATGCAACGTAATGCCATTTGAAATACTGCTTAAAACCGAAACACTTGTTAATGATTTCGGCCGATACGGATTTGATGCCACCACAAAATTTGATACTCTGAAGGAAAGCGTCAGAAACGTGCCACAGGATTTGATTTTTCAGGTAGTGTCCACCTGCGCAACACAATCGTACAAATATTATGACTGCAAACGATAGGAACTGTTCTTCGAAAGAAGACAAAACGTGGGGACATTTATTCTAGCTTTGTACTTCCCCGCATCAAGTGATAGTAATTGAAGCTGAGGAATCCGACCTGGATTTTTTGCTATCCCTGAAGGCTGTCCAACATGGGCCATGACTGCTCGGTGCAAGGCTCACTGGACTGCGTGGGCTTGAGCCGAGATCACTTGTAGCATACGGACTGAGCGGTGACAGCTTGTTAAAATCCACAGCGGTCGGGTATCCAGCTGTTAGCTGCAATGAGACTTCCTTCAACACTTGGTTTCTTCAAATTCTACGTTGCCATTAAAGATATTATTAGTATAACGTCATTTTTAGTATCACCGAAACGCTCACCAAGTTAATCCTCTCCATTGCATCAGCAGTGAGAGGACTTGGACGCCGAAGTCGTAAGCCCCCAGGACTTGTCGGCGAGGACGGTGTGCTGGGACCCTGCTCACAGATTAACGGCGGGCTCTGAAAGCAGTGAAGTGTTCAGTAGTTTTCGAATATACTGAATGCGCTTTCAAATCTCCTACAATCTTTTTTTAAAATATAGGTAAGGGGAAATACACCAAGTGTAGATAACTTTCCGGGAAAATAACGGCGCCCGAAAATTCCGCTTAATTCATCCATGAAGTGGCCACTGTTGCTTGGACCGGAAAGGAAAATGATGATTGATTATCTAGAACAGCTACATTAACTGCTTCTCAAAATACAGTCAAAAACAATAG